>JAGVSP010004606.1:0-50841 GCA_022494985.1 Micrasema minimum
GTCACTAAGCATTGAACTTCTAAATAGTACAATGGAGTCTACCGTTAATATAAGACCAGCTTTGCCTGAAGACATGAAACATGTAATGATCATGATTCAGGTTAGTTTCAATTTATTTAGTATTTATTTATATAAATAATTTTATTGCCGCGTTGAATACGTGTTTATTCACATTTTAGGAGCTTGCAGATTATGAAGAGATGCCAAATGGCCCTAAAATCACATCACAAAGTAAGCATAAGAGTTAACGAAAATTGCAAGTATTTTTTGCTTATTACAGATTTATATTATTTTCATAATTATTATTTCAGTTTTGATCAGAGACGCTTTTGAGACAACGCCTCCACTATTTTGTTGCTTTGTTGCCGAAGCTACAAGCGAAACAGATAAGTGGTTGATAGGATTTGCAATATTTTTCAACACATATTCAACATGGGAAGGAAAATCTTTAATGCTGGAAGATATTTACATTAAACCGGATTGTAGAATGATGGGTGCCGGGAAGAAAATGATCAAGGCATTAGCTAAGGTAAAATTAAATAATCCAGAAACACTATTTAATTATAAATTTGTAATTTACGAGCATTTTTAAAGTTTTCTTGTAATTTTGACAGCTCGCTTTGGAAACCGGCTGTTGCCGCCTAGATTTTCACGTCCTGAAATGGAACCCCGCGCGGAGGTTTTATGAACTAATTGGCGCTACCAACATTACCGACAAAGAAGAATGGTTGTTTTATCGACTAAGCAAGGACGCGCTCAAAAAGTTGGGGGAAGATAAATAACAATAAATTGAAAATAGGTTTTTATTTTTAAATAAAATAAAAGTCTCCAAATATATGCATTTTTCTCAATATTTAGTTTTTTTAATAAGTTTAGTGATACAAAATTAATACATACTAGAAAAACATTAGAGTCTGTTTATTCTCTAGAGGACACCAGTCATAATATCCCAGACGCGTGATATGCACGTGCCATGCGTTGGTGGGTATGTGTATAGGGTTCTTTGCAAAAAGTGCAGAAGTGGACACGTTTCTCAGTCATTTGGAAAGAATCTTATATTTTTATAAGGGTTTTTACTATTTGTTTGTTTGTACATTTTTATTTAGCTATAAAAAAATTCTTACAGCTAATATAAATTTTTTTTCATCTAAATATTTATAACTGATCACAAAGATGCTTTTTATGTTTAAATATCTTAATTTCGTATATATTTATAGTGTAAGAAATCAAATCTCTTACGAATATTCCAGCAAGCGGTTATATTCTTGTTACCATTCCAAATAAAAACCTCATGATTCCTGGTTGAATAAGGTAACTGCAATACGTTATTCTTGATCATATAACTGCAATACGTTATGTTGTGGTATCCAAAATTTATGGCTCAGAAACTTTGCTGTATTACATTAGTATTTTACTAATGTTCCTTCTGAATTCATTTAATCCGTTTATTTCTTTGACAGTCTCGGTAGTAGTATTGGATGGTCCCAGCGGAGCATATCAAAAGATATTTTTATCTCAACCACTGAATGACAAAATACGAATTGAGGATAAAATTGTTCTCCTAATTTATTATCCATACTACTTAGTTACTTCGCAAATGGTAGATAGGTAGGTACTTTTAAAATTAAAAAAATCTCAATGTATTTAAAGAAAAAAATCAATATATTTACCCTGAAAAATCAATATTTTAACAATTTGCTTGGCGGCCGTTTCATTGGGACTGGCCAAGATTAAATCGTGAAATGTCATATTTGTTCCTGTCCCATCTTTTAGGGGTTCGATATTATATTATTCGTCTTATCCGCCCTCTGTTTCTTGCCCACCGTTAAGATCTATCATCATCATCATACCATATCCTCTTTTATGTGGAGCATATGGAATCCACAAACTGCCTCCAGGCCAAGCGATCGGCCGCCAGCTCCCGTGTATCCTCCCAAGTCAAGTCCATCTAATCAAGTAAGATCCTATACGGGACCTAATCAAACTCATCGCGCCACCGGCCAAAAAGGGGGAACAACGTTTGTATTTAAAAATATTCGATTGCCTTAGCCATACTTTTATTGCACATTTATTATCCTAAGTCTGTTAAATTCAATATTTAAAGCGCCCTTGAGGTATATTAATTTATACGAAAATGGCGCTACTTAAATTGTCCATGACAATATTTTTGACTTGATAACGTCTAATAAATCGATGAGCGCCGGCTGCACACACGAAAAAGCATGACTCATTGTCACAACGTGGGGTCCTAACCACGACTAGACGATCACGGCCGGCTTTTTTTAATTTTTTTTATCACACTAACAATCTTAAAATCGCGATTTAGCTTGTTGAAAAAATCGGTAGAGTTGGCTGGACTGAAAAAAGACTCAATAGTCTTTAAAGCAGTCTAGGGAAAGGGTGGGGCTTTCATTGACTCATTGTCACGTTCCGCCTGAGCCGAGTGTGCAAGCGAGAGCGAGGAACAAGCGATAGAGAGGCACGATCGGCCTAAGCGCGTTCGGTTTGTGACGCATCTATCTCTCTTCCACTCGTTAATTGTTAATAGCACATTGTTACTTGTAATTAATTTGTATAATTTAAGTAAACAAATATTTGAATTAACGAGTGCAAAAAAATGTTAATTTATGGAAAAAATTGTAATTTTCAATTAACTCTTGCTTTGTATTATACAAAATAATGATAATTTAGTAATAATAACTCAATTCAATTCATAAAAGTATCTATGATATTTTTCATCAATGTTTTCTTATGACGTTATCACGTAAAATTATCATCCGTAAACCGACTTTACGGACAACCAAAAGTTTTTTTTTCTTCGTTTTGATTTGCGATCGGTCACTAGACCATGAGCAGATGTCATGTTAGTTTGATTTGAAGTAGGAGGAATAGGGTTCTTTCCGATAACACGAATATATCTTAAAAACGTAATAAATATTTAAAGTATATTTTTACACTTCCAACGATATAAAACACAATGATCAAAAACGTTGTTTTCATTTATAAATTTATGTTTTAAAAACACGAAAATACGAATGTTTTTTAACGCCCGTTATTGGTTAATGGCGTCATACCCGTCTACCATGAAAGGCGTGAAATTCATTACGAAGTGAGCGCCTATATTGCTGTGTTATTGAAATGAAGGATTTTGCGAGCGATTTGAAAAAGCGCTATTTCAAACCGCGCTAAAAAAATTCATATGACATCGTAAAAAATTCAATCAATTTTTTGAAATAAAAAAATAAAAAATCGGGAAGAACCCAATTTCCCAGTGGCAATCTTCCTTCGAGTGTAGTCCTCTACATATTTGAAAGATTCATGATACTGAAACGTCTTATTCATGGCATGATAATAATAATACTAGTGGAAGCTTAGACTTGGCCTAGTGCGCACTTTATACGGGACAGAAAACTGTACAGTTTCTTGTTCAGAAAACTGTACAGTCTGTCAAAAGACATGCTAAATACGTGTATTGTTTAAGCACGATCGTAAGCTATTATCGTATGTTTGCACACAGGAAATTATTAATATAGCTAACAATGTAAATATATTATTGTTTTTTTACGTTTTTAAAAGCATCGTTAACATCGTTGCGTCGGCCATTCAATATTGCATACAGTTTTCGTTTTGTACGGGACAGTTTGCAAACTGCAGTTTTTTGTCTCGTATAAAGTGCCATTAAGAGTAGAAGATTATTTTACGTGTATGAAGGTAGGTACCTACATACATAATAAAAACATTAATTTATTTCACGTTATAAATTACACATTAATATTATATTATATGAATATTAGGATTGTATGTAAGTAGGTAGTACCTACCAAAGTAACATACCTAATAATATAAATAATGTAATGTGGTGTGAGTTACACGTACGTAACACCACCTCCTGCGAATGTGTGGGTGCCGTTAGCAGTGTTAGGCTGTTACGCTATATATTATTATTCTATACTTAGTTTGGTCAGCGTGTCGTTTAATTTCCAGAGCAGGCTCGTGGTGACAAACATTTTATTAATTTACTTGCTTATCTTAAGCCCGCTATATACGGGACAGTTTTCTGCGCAGTTTTCTATGCAGTCTGAAAACGGTCCCGTATACAACGAAAACTGTTTAAAAAACTGCGTGCTTATGTCAGATTTAAGCTGACATGACGGTTAATGTTTTTTATCTAAACGTTTAAGTAGACATTGGTTTATTGTATGCTTTTAAATACGTAAAAAACCAATAACATATTTACATTATTAGCTAAATATACAATTTCCTGAGAGCAAACATACGATAATAACTTACAATTGCGTTTCAAAAATACACATATTTAGCGTGTCTTTTGACAGAAGTCTGACAGACTGCACAGTTTTCTGAACAAGAAACTGTGTAGTTTTCTGAACAAGAAACTGTCCCGTATACAGCGGGCATTATTTATGTAATCTGCATAGTGCTCAACATTGATTGTGCCTATGTATAGGTCGCGTCATGTAAAAAGAACGCTAGCGTACAAGCTGCGCGTTAGCGCATTAGGCGATTATCGTCCTTATTTGGGACGCAGCGTGGGCGGGTCACATGCGCAAACACACCCCCTCCACTTTCTTCCATCGTTCTTTTTACACGACGCGACCTGTATTAGATATATTTTGTAAAGATGGTAACCCTAACATATCCAAGCCGCTAGGCTGACGTTGGAAGCCACCCCGCTCTGCCCCATCATAGGGATGTATAAGATATATCGATATTTCTAAAAATGTCAATACATCGCTTAAAAGAAATTTTTTGAGTTTATTATTATTTGTATTAGTAAAAACATAGTAGGTATGTATCTATAATTTAAGACATGATGCCCACTCCTTAAAGCTATGTTTACACAAGCTTATAATCCAGTTTGCTTTCTAACTTCTTATTATCTGCAACCTTACGGACAGCCTTCATTAGATCCTCCTGAATGATGAATCCCCTCGGCTCGGATGGCAAAAAGTCCATATTTTTGAATATTTTATATTTTTAAACCATATTATAACGAAACACCAATAATTTTGTTGATTGATTCGGCACTCACTTCGTAACTTAAATTATGATGAAATAAAACGATGTTATGTGTTACTATTGATTTATTCTATAGAAATAGAATTTACCTACATACACTACCTGATTTTGGGAGTAAAGTTCTCCCATCGACTGGAAAAAGACACTAAATTAGAATATAGATATACATACATAATATATTCCCGAATTGGAAAAATTTCCACTTTATCTCTATAGAGACACAAAAATCAAATATGAACAAAATTTTGCTTTCAAATATGTATTTAAATCTATTGCTGATATAATATTATGTAGTTTTTGTCTATGTGACCTAAAAATCATATTATTTAACTTATTATCTTACTTAGTAGTATTTTCTACGCCTGTGGATAGGCAATACTTGCATCATCAATTAATAGTTAAATTAAATTAATGTCATGATATAATAAATTGACTGTTTTAAAGTTGATTTACACCACTGAACGAAGGCTAGGTACAAACTTGGCCAGCACTCGCCATCGCTAGCTTCCAACTCCTCTACCCATATCTTTCTATCACCATCATCATAATTTCTTATCCGCTCCCGTGGATTGCCACAAACTGCCTCCAAGCGGGGCGATCGTCCGCCAGTTCCCGTACGTCCTCCCAAGTCAGGTCCACGTCCCGCAGCTCTGATGCTAACTGCCGACGGATTGGACGTCCAGAACACCGAAAACCTTGTAAAACAGGCAAGCATGGTAAGCCTCTCGGGATGCATAAAATATAATAATATGGCCCGGCCAACCGAAACGCCTTTACTGGATAGATAGATACCAATGGTTACTGCGTTCATTTTTTGCGAAAAACTTTTCTTAAGTCTACCCCCTCCACTAATGATGGCGCAGTAGTCATTATACAATAATTTGTGTCTAGTTTGTAGCCAGTACAAAAAAAATTCCAACAAAAACTGTGACATATCGATTAATTGGGGTATCAATCCATGGAACGGTACGGTGCGTAGAAAATAAGCCTAATGCCCGCTTTATATGGGACAGTTTCTTGTTCAGAAAACTACACAGTTTCTTGTTCAGAAAACTGTGCAGTCTGTCAAACTTCTGTCAAAAGACACGCTAAATATGTGTATTTTTGAAACGCGATTGTAAGTTATTATTGTATGTTTGCTCTCAGGAAATTGTATATTTAGCTAATAATGTAAATATGTTACTGGTTTTTTACGTATTTAAAAGCATACAATAAACCAATGTCTACTTAAACGTTTACATAAAAAACATTGACTGTCATGTCAGCTTAAATCTGACACTAGCACACAGTTTTTCATGCAGTTTTAGCTTTATACGGGACCGTTTTCAGACTGCACAGAAAACTGTGTAGTAAACTGTCCCATATATAGCGGGCTTAATTCTTCGCTGTAAATCGACTTTATGACGAGACACTGATGATACAATAATTGCCTATTTGCAGGCGCAGACAAAAGCTCGTGTGATATCATATTACTATATCCAATATTTTGTAATCACGCAACCAATGGTCACTTTGTGCATAGTTAAAATGTTTTTTTAAATTGAATATTATTTTGGAAGCATAATGGAATATTCCACGAACCGCCCTTGGAACGAGAGCGATAAGAGCACCCGAGCGGGCGGTTTTCAGTATTGATAAGACGTATAGTAGACACCACGAACCATAGACTAGGAAAAGTCAAACGAATCTTGTTTTCCTTTGACAATTCACCATTTTTAAATATTCTACTAAGCCCCACCATCACAGATTGTCGAAAGTCAGATCAGAAACCAAAAAGCCGTTTTGGTATTTTCAATTTTCCCATTTCCCGCCGTTCGCCATTTTGATTTTCGCAACCGACGTTCGTTCGCCGTGAGTCTCCTGGCGCATACTATTTTTCTTATATCGAGCGAGTGCAGCAGATAAAATTGATAAGCATTATCATAAATGCTCATTGTGTTTGTAAAAAATAACGGGACATTAATCTGAAATTGCAACGCGCAAGATGGCGGCCTGATAACGAATTATAGTGTTTGTAATAAGATCAACTTAAACCACATGGCAGGACAAAGATAATATAACGTGTTTAAAGTAAACTTACAATTTAAACCGGCGGCATTTTTCCTTAAGATATTCAACATTTGTTTATTTAAAAATAACCTTTAAATTAATACAATCGTACAAAATAGATTGATTCGATGGACTTTTAAAAATAAAATTTAACTAAGTGAATATACAAAAACATTGAAGAATATGGCAACTGTAAAACAAGATTATCATTATGGTAAGATTTTTTCAAATGTATATACAATATGTTCATTCTTATTTCAATGATTTTTACTCATATTTTGCCTTATTTATGTAAACTTATCTATTGCATACAATAAAACTATTTAATGGATGTTTTCAAGTAAGTTGTTTACGTGTTGGTATTAAATTAAAATCAGCCATTTTAAATTTTATTTCTTCGTTTGTTTGAGACGAAAAAATGCATTTATTCAAATATTTACACGTCACCGTAAACATATTAAGTTATGCATCAATTATCGGCCCTTGGCGGTCTACTTATCGTAAGCGACATAAATACAATTTTACTGGAGTAGACTTTTACTTCACATTTAATGATGAATTAACTTAAACAGCCTAATTTAATTTTGAAGACGTATTTATTAAATAAAATATTTATATTTTTTACCAAATAGGGGTAATCTGTAGTCCGTATAGCATATTAGAGCACTTAATAACTACTAATAAACGCTTTTGTACCTAACCGTCGCGTCGCTTACAATCTTTTAGCCCTCATGGGTCGATATGTGAAGCTAATAATAAATTTATACTACTACTACTACTACTTTCCCTTATCCGAACCCAATAGTGCATAGGGCTCTGCATCGGTACACCAAGTACAGTGTATATTGATCATTTTATTACATGAAGGTAAGATGGTAAGAAAGAGCATCTACAAATTAATATTTTCATTTCGGTATAAGTTAAATTATTTCTGGATGATTTATATAGCTCAACTCTAATTAATTTTGCAGCTACAAAAAATTGAAGCTTTAGCTTCCCACTGATTTCGATATCTAAGAATTATTTTTAATATTAATTTACAGATTGTGGCTAGATTACATATTTCATATTGACCCCGTCGGGAATCGAACCGCAACCTCATGCATGACCACGATTCAGATAAAATTATCGAATTGTCCTCTCCCTTATCTCTTTTTTTTATCTCCCCTTATCCCTAGTCCCCGTTTCTTCATTTTTTGGTATTATATATTACATGAATTCTGTTTTAGCCTCTTGCGATAGACACTTATTTGCTACGACAGACTTTAAGCCACCATTAACTCCCCCCCTTTAAATATCCTTGTCCATATTTCCATCTCTAGTAAACATACTTCTCAGATATACGTGTCTTTTTATTGTCATTATCTTTCTTTATAACATTTTCTTCACCATTGATTGAAGTTTTAAATCTCAGACGTCAAAAATAGTAACATTACATAAATTAGTATAGTATAATAAAGTATAGCTTACGTAACTTTAATTCTTATCTACTCTAACTCTGTTTTAACAGCTGAACTATCGGTTATGTTAAACCACCGGCAGTTCAATTTCTAGGGTAACAGAAGGATGAATAACTTACCTTTCGACCATGCGAAGTGCCGTGAGAATAGAAGATATACTTATTTACGTTTACATATTGTTATAATGCCACCGTATAAATGGACGCCTGTAGCTCAATCACAGATAACTATCGACGTGGAAAAATTTCTTACCATGGATGTTTAACGTTTTCGCGATTACAACGGAACATGCGTTATAAGTTATCGATCGGGATTATTAGTTACCGCTTTAAATATGGAAAATACGCCAAAACTGTAAGTAAAGTAAAATAACTTAGTTTTATATAGTTTTAATTGTTTGTGCACAATTTATCATGCCATTTATTTGATTTAAATCAATAAAACGAAACATTTGTCAAAGTATGCCTTTCATCTATGGTGCTTGGCAACGCGACCGTGATATGAACGTATGTTCATTGCGATCGGCACGTCGACAATCATCTGTGATTGAGCTACTGGTATCGTAGTGGTAGCACGTAGGGCTGCCATGGATAAGGTCGCAAGTTCGATACCCGACGGGGTCAATAGGTATGAAATATTTCGTATCTAACATAAAAATATTATATGTGGTTCGTGCCCTTGACAGTTCCCTCCAACACATGAAATTTTAGTTGGGCAAAATATGCCCAACTAAATGGACAAGGTTTATAGTGATTATTTTTAACGAATGGCGATCTTTTCTCACTTTCATTGGCGATCTTGGGAAAAGTCCCCAGATCTGGGGAATTCTGACATTAAAAGGGAGAATTTTTTTAAAAGGCAAGAAACTACCTACGCTAATGTTGCTTAAAATAAATATTTTAGATTTTAAAATCGGTAAATCAGCTATACATTTTCTGACGCTGATAGCTGACATTAGAGATTGCAGTACGGTACATGGGGTTGGTGTTATGGACCCTCCTCTCTTTCTCCGTCCATTGGGAAGTCTTCTCTTGTTACTTTTGTTTGTTATCATTTCTTTTGTATATACGTGTATTATGTGTAAATTACTTTTTACCTGTAATGATTTTGGTTACTTTCTCATTGTTTTGTTTTAAATGTACGTATTTGTAACTATTATTTTTTTCTGAATAAATTAAACGGAGATACTGAGGGGGGTAACCTTAGGGGGGTGGGGATATATAAATATATCCTCCTCCCCCCTCACTAAACTGCATAGAGTAGATGAAATAGTAGAATATTTTTCCTCTGTGTGCAGCTGAAAGAGAGTCCCCCAGACTCTCTTTAACAGCTGCGGGTGGATGGTGGTGGGTTCGTTATTCCCTCAGTACGGTACATTGAGACGTTTGACTTTCGCGTTTTGGGTATATCTACAGATAGGCAAGCTGTGCCGTGTAAATATTTATTGCTCATAAAACGGGATAAGAAACTCAACAGTTTTCTGTCCCATGAGCGCGAAGCAGACTCAATTGTATTGTGTCTTTTGTAAGGATAGGATGGTCTTTGGATAGGTATTGTGATAAGCTACGGCAGGGGACGTATGAAATAGTGACTGCCAGATAGGATGATAGTGTGAGATGCACACATGCGTTCTGTCCCCTCCCCTCTTTTCCCTAATCCCCCCCTCCATTGAGACCCTGACCGCGGATGCACGGGTGGATGTCTGGGATGGGGGGGCCTGGCGAGGCGGGATACCGGTCTCCACACGGGTGGTTGTAATTACTAATAAATAATGATCGGGGTAGAAACTAACATCCCTACCACTGTTAATTTGGGCCGACTCTGGTTGGTTTGGGTGATGGAAACAATGACAATTATAATACATAAGCCGAGACGGTGGTAGGGGTACAACGAAAGCATTTGTTCGCGTACATAATCGTAAATTCATCCGTATTTTTATCACACTAACAATCTTAAAATCGCGGTTTAGCTTGTTGAAAAAATCGGTAGAGTTGGCTGGACTGAAAAAAGACTCAATAGTCTTTAAAGCAGTCTAGGGAAAGGGTGGGGCTTTCATTGTCCCATGAGCGCATTAGAATACTAATCTATAGTACCTGCCGCTAAATGGGTTTATGTACACACAAGTACGCGTGTTATTTATTTATTTATAATTAATCAAATAAATTTATATATAAAACCTAGGTACATTAATGCATAGTATAAGGTAGCTAACGTATGTATGTGTGCACAAACCCATATTAAAGCAGCATATGTATGGCTAACAATAATTATTATTTAAAATCATAAATTTATTTCCTTGAATAGAAATCGTGATCGTTGCGTCATAAACTTTGCGTGTTATTTCCAACATAAACCAATAAAGGTATATGTAATATATATTTATGTAGTTAACACACATTCAAGGGAAAATAAGTATGAATTTAATATTTAAACAATATAAAGCAACAAAACTTTTAAAAACACGGCAAATTTCAAAAGAACTAATTGTAATCTGAAGACGAGTTTTAATTTTAACACAATTTTATTTTTAAATCTTAATCCGAAACAAAATACTGGAATTATCTGAACATGTAAGGCGATTAATTACAATTACAAAGAGGGGGGCTCTTTAAGATTATTTTTTTTAACAAGTAATTGCAAATAAATGATTGGTTAGCTGTTCGTCTTCTCACATATATATATATATAATATATATATATTAGTGATTCCTCTAAGGCCTCCTCTGTGATAAATAGATTCATTCTTGTATATGTAGGCATAGATAATAGATATTCTTGTATTTCGATTTCATTTATATTATTCTTCATAATGATTTCCCTTACTCCCTTATATTTTATTCTAAATTAAAAATATTTACAAGTAAACGACCGTAACGCGATTTGTGATAAGAGGCGAGAGAACTGCTATAAAAAATATTAATAGTATTCGGAATATTTATTTTAAATAGGTAAGCATTTATTTATTTTTACTGTACTTTCTCGTGAAATTTAGTTGGCGATATTTATTATTTAGGATGTAAAAACGCGAACACGAAGAAAAGAGATATAGAGGTGATGAGATGAAGAAGAATGGTGAATATAAAATTATGTACGTACTTCAATGTGATTTTTGCTCTGAAATATCTCATATACGATAACTTGTAGCACTGTAGCGTAAGACTGATCATTGTGCCTTCATGTAACAAAAATATCAAGATTCGCTATGTGTACCAATGCAGTGCACTATGCACCATTGGGTGCGGATATAATGGAAAGTATTAGTGTTGAAGTGGATAGCGCGTCGGGCAACCGTGCATCAGTTCGCGGGTTCGATTCCCGACGAAAGCAATATGAAACGTCTATTTAAATGAGTTTTTTCACATTAAGATATTTCTTAAGTGACGCCCTGAACTGGCGCTGAAGCTTCATGCATGTCATTTGTGATACCTCGGACTGGAAAAAATGATCTAGGTACACTGCATTTGGTGTATAAAGTGCCCTATGCATCATTAGGTGTGGATAAGAAAATGTAGTAGTAAAGTTTTAAGGTGTTTATATCTTCGCATACTCGTAGAAATATGGTAGAAAGTTGTTGTGTAAAACAACCTTTTTGAAAATGTATGATTATCAATCCACTTTTGCTCTCCATTTGTAGCTAAGTTTGAACATCCATGAATATTCCTCCAACTGCCTCCAAGCTAAACGATTGGCTGTCCGTTTCCTTACATCTTCCCAAGTCCACATCCCGTAGCTCTAACGCAATCTACCGACCGATGAATTATTGTCGGATGTGGGCTGTCAGGACGCCAGGAACCTGATGCTTTGTAAAATAGACAAGCATGGTAAGGTTCTCGGGAGACATACGTAGGTAGAAGGTAGAGCAGTCAGCCAGATCGTATTTAAACCAGTGCCAATAGTGAAGCTTCTTTATTCAAATATGGATAATAATTCGTAGTTTTCAAATATCTTTGTAGTTAGCGAGCGGATGTATAAATTGATAATTTATCAGAAGAAAATCAGTATAGAGATTGATAGAGATAAACCTACTTCCGCACACGCCTAATGACAGTTGATACCAAATGATGTACGCAAGCTATTATCAACATTATTCAAATTGATATCCTCCCTTGCGTTATCTTGGAGGAATAAACAGTAAACAGTAAGTACCCACGTGTGTTGGAATTCTCATTGGAAACATTCCTTATCATTGCCAGCGCGGGCGATAGTACCTATCGCGGAGGTATGATAGTGGATTTATCAGCTGAGCAGCGATTAGCGACTCTATATGGCCAAGATAACAATACCGTGCCACACAATCGGCAGACCGATAGCGGAATCGGCAATTTCCGCACCAGTTTTGAAGGAGACGCCAGTTCAGCTGGTCGGTGGTTGTGCCAGCGATTGAAGACGATCCAAGAGCATCTCTACCAGATCTTACGCCCCTGTGATCAAACTAGGAAGAAATCAGCCTAATAGACGTAGTGCTAGTTGAAAATGGTGCTAAGTGCAAGGATTCTGCAGAAGTCAAAGTGGCAACACTTGAAATTGTAGAACTAAATACATTTAAACTTTAAACGAATGTAACATAATACGTAGATAAGATTTGTGTCTAGTGAATAGTTTCCATAGAAACTGAATATTTTTAGATGACGGAAACCCTAAAACAACTTCTGTTTAGTACTTAGTGCAGAATTTCCATAGAAGTCAAGGTGCCAATGTTTTGAAACTCTGAGCTAATTAGTGCCGCAAATAGCGGAGCAATATTCACAAAATTGGTGTCAAGACGATGGTTCCTGTAGAAACTAAAGCTTTCTACATATTCTAAACGTTGTATTTCTGTAAATATGTGCTAAGTGCAAGAATTTCCGTAGAAGTCAAGATGCCAATATTTTGAAACTCAGGGTTGTCAGCATAATGTGCTAAATTAGACTCGATTCTGTGAAGCATTTGTAATGGTAATGTCGAAAGCACAGATCGACTGGAGTTTTAAGATTTGACAGCAGTAGTTGAAAATGCAGTTAATTTGTGAGCAAAATGCGGATTTAGAAGCCAATGTATCAAAATATTGAAAACAGCTCTTAATTAAAAACAACTCGACGTCATTTAACTTATTATGTAAATTTGCATAAACCACTAAAGAAATTGAAGATTTGAGATTAAATAACAAACATAAACTCGATGTTAGGTCAGTTTAACTAATGCAAAGTGCAAGGATTTCCATAAAAGTCTAGTGTCAAGATGGTCGAGACTGTAAAACCCAAATGTAAACAAGTTCAATAGATTAGATCCGATCTGATGTAACGGCCATGAAAACTGTGACTAATGTATGGATCATCCTAAAACTTTGACGCTGATGATTTGGAAACCTTTTGAATGGTCAATATTGTAAATTAATATGTACCCAGATGCATATAGTATATAATATAATATGTACATGTACATATTCGTTATCTCTAGTGTTATCGATGTGGTCATCGTGACCTCTTTAAAAAGAAAACTAAATTCCTGGTTCTTTTTAAATATTTTTTAATCGGCGACAGCTGTTTTGCCTTGTCAAAGAGTACTTAAAAGTTTGTGTATTTGGTGGATTGTTCGCATTTTTGTTAATACTTTGTAAAGTTTACTAACCAAATTAAAAGTGTTAAGTGGGAATCTACAATCCCAAACCAGCTGTGCAATATTCTTTTGTTGAAGCGCTCTGATTTTAAGGTAAGAATCTTTTTTTTAAAAAATATTACACGGGAATAGACTGCGTCAATTGCCTCCAATCGTCCCGGCCCTGGGCTGATAAGATGAGGATAGACCACAGGAAATCATTGAGACAGGATCATTGTCAAATCCACGTCCCGTAGTGTAACGAAAACATACAAAAAATTTCATCAGTGAAGATACTTACTTTGAAAATAGGACAAGGACTTTTCGACTTCTGCTTTCTCTTATTTGCACCTAATGGTGCATAGGGCACTGCATGGTACACCAACTGCAGTGTATCACGATAATTTTATTGCATGAAAGCAAGATGATCATGATTACACCTCGGAGCCATTCCAAGGTATTGAAACATTTTTATGTGAAAAACAACATTAAAATAAATATTATTTCATATTGACCACATGAGTTTGGAGTTCGAGGAAGGTTAAGAAAGACATGGCATGATCAAGTACAAGTACTTAATGATAAGATGTGTAAATGTGGAGGAAGGAAGGGAAGTGTGCCAGGACTGAGTAGCGAGGAGTTCCATACTCTCTGCATACCCCTTCGGAGAACAGGCGGGATGGATAGTTAGTTTTTTTTGAGAATTAATAAACCTTTGAGTTCTTAGGATATACCCACATATTTCAATTTTGGTACTGCTTTCAAATAGTCGGAAATACTGTGCTAGAATGCAGGAATCAAAAGTTGTGGTGGAGCAGGATTCGAACCTAGAGATTCCAATTCGGAATCCACGAATCTACCACAAGACCACAACCCAGTTTACGTTTAATTACTACATCGAACGATATTGGTCGTAAATAGCAAATATCTAATGTTATGCAATTATTTTATTATATAAAATTAGATCGATGTGTGTTTTTGTTTATAAACAATAATTTAGTGTTACATGTTTGAATTACTTCGCGCTGTTTGTATAGCAGGGCATTATGTGAATCCGGCTATTTTCAAAACTATTTTTTTTACTTTTAATGATGCGGGGTACGTAATTAATTATTTGGTTGTGCGGTACAGGCACTGGAAATCCCCGCGGTGAGATGGTTAAAATTCTGGACTCAAACCACGGTAGTTTCGGGTTTGATTCCCATTGAGATCACAAAAAGTAAAGGTGCATGATTTTTTAATTTTTTTCATTGGACGTCCAGGACGCCGAGAACCTGATGCCTTTTGTAAAATAGGCGAGCATGGTTAAGACTCTCTCGGGAGGCATACGTAATAGGTATATATGGCCAACCTTAAGGGGCACTTATTCTCAAAACTCAAAAGTCTGTAATTTTAGCTCTAGTTATACATGGTGTAACAAAACTCATGTTGATTTTGTAAAAAACAGTTTTTTAATTTGACTCATAGTTTTCGAGAAAAATGAAAAAAAAACTTGCGTTTTTTTTTTTCGATAAGTACTTACAAATTATTATTTAAAACAATATATTAATACTACGTGTTTAAGAGGGAAAAAGCGAAGCTTAATTTTTAACACAAATTCGTGCAATTTTATTTAATCGTAGATACTTATGAAAGCTTTGAAATAAAATTTTAAAAAAATTTTTGAAGCCAAAATTCAAAAGTCATATTACACATTCGACTCCAAATATGATGTAGATTCACCAGTTTTCAGGTTGTACTACGAGTTTTGTTACTCCATGTATAGTAATTTGCAGGTGTTAAAAAAAAATAAATCTAAAACTACACACTCGTGGCTAGTGGTAAGCACGTTTGACTACCATGCCATAATTTGTAATATTATTGATATCCCAGCAGAGACTCTTTAAGGACTTTAAGGACTTATAACGCCTAGATAATTCCACATTCGTTTTTTAGAGTTTCTCTGTCTCCTGTTGGGGTATCAATAATATTTTGATATAAGCCCAGCATGAGTAAAATCCAGTTATTCGTCTACAAGTATTTGCACGCATTTAAAATGTTGACATAATATGTTTGAAATGATATTACAGAAACACCCAAATTTCAATAAGGCCTGAAAACATTACAACAAAAGAAGCAGTAGACATAAATAATTTAAGGCGGAATGATTAACCTTCATAATTATCGTTCATTATCATAAGTAAATAAAATACATAAAATTATATTTTGTTATTTCCTTGGCACGTCTTGCTATTCAAAAATAACTTTTGTGGTTACATATGTACTAACAACAAAGTTCTCGCAAGCTTTTATGTATTTGTAATCCTCTATTCACTCTATTGCTTGTAGAGTGAACATATTTAATATTGTGTATTTCTTAATTACATTATATATTTTTTTATTTTTTAACATTTATTTCGTATTTTGAAAAAAAACTAACTATTACAAAAAATTATGACAGTAAATCATATACTTTTGGCCATGCTATAAAATGCAATTTTCACAAAAATGGTTTCATGTGAGATACCTTGGATTGGCGCTGAAGCGTAAGACTGATACTCTTGCCTCTTGTAACAAATTTATTTATCGAAGTTCACTGCACTTGTGTACCAATGCAGTGCCCTGTGCACCATTTAGTGCGTATAAGGGAAAGTAGAAGTAGTAGTATTAAAAAAATGAAGTAATAAAGCAAACTGCGGCTGAATAAATTGTATTTTTTATTCATAAATATGTGTATTTATTATAATTCTGTGTATTTATTATAATTCTGTGTATTTATTATAAACAAAAAGAAATCCAAATAATAAATAAATAAAATCACTAAAATACGTCTCTTGAAAAACGATAATTTCAACAATGTGGCTTTATTTGGCTTTATTGTAGCCGAATACTGGATTACGCCCGTGACGGGCTTGCATCAATCATTATTGACATCTCAACAGAGATACAGAACCTCTGGAAACGAATGTGGAATTTAGTGATACGTCAAGTGTCCACTTTGCCCAGCCGATGAAAGGTAATTATTCCTGTAAACGCCTACATAATTCATATTTAATTCCAGGGCTTCTCCGACTCTGTTCGGACTAACTTCCAATAAATTGATTCTTAGGTTGCTTAAAGCAACTTAACTAACTAACTAACTAACCATCACGCCATTTCCCGACAGAAGGGGTAGGCAGAGAGGATAGAACGCCACACCACTCTGTCCTGGCATACTTCTCTTGCTTCCTCCACATTCATACATCTTTCTCATGCACGCACGTCGATTTATTCCCACTTCTTACATGCCCACTTTCAAGCACTTGTTTTACTTGATCATGCCATGTCTTTCTCGGCCTTCCTCGACTTCTACATCCAGGCACAGTCACATCATATATTTTTTTAGCCGTTTCTTTCATCATCCATTCGCTCTACATGACCGAACCAACGTAAAAAGACCTTTCTTAATTTTGTCGATAATGCTTATCTCAGCCTTGCATTCTGCTCTAATTTCAACATTAGTGCACCTATCATACATAGTTTTACCACACATTCGCCCTGAGAGATCGCATTTTCAACTGCATTCAATTTACTTTCATCCTTATTTTTCCAACTCCATGCTTCGCTTCCATATACATAAGGGTTGGGTACCAGAACTCCATTATGATCCATCCGATAAAGCAACTTCCCAATATTAATCGCTTGGGGGCGCATCTACGAGCGGCGGAAGGCCGCAGCAGATTATGAATCTCTATGGTCACAAGTTTTGACCACAATTTGAAGAAAATGTGAACTTTTTTCCTCAGTTTTGCTAACCGCAAAGAAAAAACGCGTAAATATTGTTATAGTTACAAGTTACAATTAAATTAAATACGTACTTGTAATTATGTACCTACATATTATTTATTTGAAGTATTTTTGTGGTAGAATAATATTAGCCTCGTACTATGTAAGAATGATACACACTAATTTTCCCTTATCCGCAACTTATAGGTGCATAGTGCAGTGAAGTGCAGTGGTTCATGATCATTTTATTATATGAAGGTAAGATGAATTTGTTCCAATCAGAAATGATCCACTATTTTATAAAAATAACTGTAAAATATTAATAATGTTTTATTTAAAAAAATAATCGCCAACAAACTTGGATCTGAACTAAGAAATATATGACTACATATTTTCGTGTTTTTTGAGAAAAAATCACTTTGAAAACAAGTAGACACAAAAATACACACATACCTACTTATTTGTATTATTTTTAACAACTAAAAAATAATTACAAGGCGTTTTGATTTTTTCTTTTAACTACTTCAATAGGCCAGGAAGCAATAGAGAGGGAATATCACAAACACGCCAGGATTTAAAAAATATTTTTTTGCTTTTTGTGTTCACACCGGTATATGAACCCAGAGCCTCCGTACCTCGTGAACATTACAGCCATTACGCTTCAGAGACCGCTTATTAAGTCGCATGTTTTATTTATTTATTTATATATTTAAAAATAAATACCTAAAAACTTACACTAACCTATTTCGCAAATTTTAGGAATTATTGAATTATTGAATTAAAAACAGAAAAACGGGACATTCCTTGACACTCATCGACCATCTCCTTAAGCATATGAAAAGTCGAACGTAATGTCTATATTATGTACAGTGAAAAATATCAACTTTTTGCGCAGAAGCCGTATTTAGCAAGTGGATTGCTCTATTAACAGGAGAAATTCCGACTTGCATTCGTCCGATTTCTGGATGTATAGAACTGAAAAATTTTCGTTTTCAATTCCTAATATTTTTGTATTATAAAATATTGCATGCCTCAACAATTATCCGGAAAGTCGTAATAATATTTTACTCGTAATAATGCTAGTTGTAATAATTCCGAGCACAAAATTGTGCATTATTCAATTCATTATTAATCTTTGATCGATTCGCTGAACTAATTAAATAGTCACGTGTGAACTTATCAGTCAAAGACTCTTTTAAAAGACTGACAAAGCAGATACTGTCCACACTATAAGCAGGGTGAAAGCGGTCAAATAAAAAAAATATCAAAAGTGGAAGCGTACAATTAAAGCACTTTTATTTAACTTTTATTAGTTGTATTAAAATAATTAAAACTTGAAACTAATTAATTTCAGGATTGTGTGAACGTAAACCAAGTCCTTGACAAGGATAATATCAGCATTTAAAAAATTAATCATTTCAGATTTTATTGGGTTAGACATGTGGGCGATTTGTCAATAGATATTCAAATCATTATTTTATTCAGCGAGGTATTGTCTATGAAGCCAATCAAATTATGGTCCATACTAGCTTGAATGTCAATAAATATTTTTATGTTTTTTACCTATAAATAAATTATTACGAAATTTCATACAATTTTTATTACATTTTATTTAGTACCTACTATATAATTTTTACATAGACTAATATTGTTACATTACACTTAATTTATTTTTTTCCTAACTATTTCAATCTACACATAATATTTCTCACACATATAATTTTTTACACATAGCCCTAAATAACTTTATAAATTTTGTTCATTTTTTATTTCTTCTGGATGCATCTCATCATACCATTTTAATGCCCTTGTACATAGACAATTCTGTGACATATAGTTTTTAATGAATGTTACTCATTTGTAGTTACTTATTTACCAATCTATACAATCTTTTATTATATTTAATCGACTAGTATTTTATTTTGAATCTTATTCCATTAAAAATTAAGTTGATAACAAGTGGTCCTTATAATTTGTTTTCTTAATTTGATAAGTTGGGCGTTCATATAATAAACATAATTCAACAGACCGCATGTCTGCTCATGTTCATAACAGCTACGCCTCGTTGTGGTTTGAAATTCGAACATAATTATTATTTGGCGTTTGGCTGGATCAAATAACGCGTGACGTTTTTACATGTCAAAAATTTCGAGTCGAAAGGGATTAAGTGACAAATCATAACGTTTGAAAATATATTTATACTCAAATACTTCGATTCCAGCGCGATTTTAAAGTACGTAAGTAAGAAAAAATGTACTAGAATTTTGTAAACATCACAGTGCTTGGCGGAACGGAATTTGAACCTATGGATTCTCATACGAAGTCTGCGACACTAAACACTAGACTACAAAAACCTAGTTAATTTACTAAGCATGTTGCAAGTATGTACTCGTTAGAAAATCATTAAATTTTTTTTTAAGGCGAGGGTCCAGGGTCCCCCATACATTCATGTACGTCAGGGCAAAATTCCCTTGTACTTCATGGTTCATTAAATAAAAATGAAAAAAATATGACGTAATTATTAATTCTTTTTTCTAGTGAATTATCTGACTAAATTTTTATTTAAATTTTTCGTTGAATCACAATTAATTTAAGGAAACCCCCTGTTTTTTAATAACATTTGATGCATAACACAAAAACTGTAGGTACATATAAGATTTAAAAAAAAATGCATTAAAGAATACGTATATATCTAGTGCATTATCTGATTAAAATTTGTAAAACATTAGTAGATTTTTGATTATATTAAATTCCGTAGATTTTACTATATTAAATTTGAAAAAGATTATCGTGTATTTTTTGTATACCTACGCGATGCAAATAATAATGAAACCAAACGGCGCGACGTTCGATCGGATTTTGGTCGTGTTTTAACGAGCGCTCATCCGGGTGCTTACTACAAATTTAAAGATTATCGTGTATTTTTTGTATACCTACGCGATGCAAAATAATAATGAAACCAAATGGCGCGACGTTCGATCGGATTTTGGTCGTGTGTTTAAACGAGCGCTCATCCGGGCGGCTTACTACATTTTACAATTACCAAGGGTAGGGACCTAGTAGCCCCTTAAGGAACAGAGTAATAATATTTTGGATACTTTGAATTAATTATTTTACATTATTTATATTATTAGATATTATAATCAGTTTTTTTTTTTCTTTTTGTAGAATAACCTTGTAGATAATAATTTTTAGATAATAATGGATTAGTTTTCATTTTTGGCAGACTTAGTGTTTAATAAATGTATTTTAAAATCGCCAAAAATATACTTGCGTCCATTTAATTTGGAAGCGGACAAAATTATATGTTGTTATGAACAATGGCTAATGTTTTCTTTTAGATGGGGACCGCTAGAGTGGCAAAAATAAAGCCGCGCATTTATTTTAAAAAAGTAATCGGCCATTTAGAAGCCGAGATCATTTTTTTTTTATTGCTCCATCCCGGGAAGGAAATGTAAACAAACCGAAGGGTACTATTTGAAATCTTGACTAATATCCAAAAATGGCCGCCAGCAAATATTTATTAGACACAACGGCGCAGAATTTGAGATCGCAATTCCTACTAACTGCCACATGTTGTTAATTAAGTATTTTATTATTCAAGACAAAAGATTCGTTTATTTTTTATTACAAAAATGAGCATCAAGCTCGATTGTGCTTTAAGTATCAATATATAAATGAGAAATACCGCTATAGGAACTTATCTACAGAGTTTTTTCTATTATCTACTACTACTACTTTTCACTTATCCGCACCCGATGGGTGCATAGAGCACTGCATCGGCACACCAAGTGCAGTGATCCTTGATCATTTTATTACATGAAGGTTAGATGATCATCCATACACTTCAGTACCAGTCCAAGGTATTACAAATGAAATTTTAATATGAAAATCAAATGTAATTAATCTATTTCATGCTGACCTCCCTTACCGGGAATCGAACCATCGACCTCATGCACGGTATCCTAATTATTTACATTATTTAATATTTTATTGTTGTACACACAGTGCTATGTTTGCTACAACTAACTTAATTTTCAAATTAAGGAAATTCCGGGTTCGATTCCCGAGAGAACTAAAAAAAAATAAATCAAAAACTGATTTTTTCTTAAGCCTGGGTGTTTGTGACGTTTGTTCCCCTCTGTAATTGGCCTCCTGCCTGTTGAGGTGTCTAAAAAAATAAATAAACATTCTGTGAATGAAGAAAAATAGAGCAAAGAATCCCAAAACCACCACTGTGATCTGTTGACCAAAATCCGAATAATAAATAAGCGAGATACAATCATTTATAGTTTTTGCATTCCCCATCGATTCAGTGACGTCACTGATGTGCCTCATACAATAAAAAATTAAAATGATTATGTCTGTTATTAATTATCCGATTATAAAACGAATTGCATCGATTGTTTCTTGTATTTTTTGTTTATATTTTCTGTATTCGCAGAAAATTTGGTCTACAAGCCCATTTTTAAATCTCGAATTTTAAAACGATACGAGAGTTTAAAACATACTATACCAATTCCAAGCGTTTATTTTACTTTTGACAGCTCGTTTATGTATCGATTAGGGATTCATAATGCGTTACCGAATCGATTTCTCATAAAAAATCGACTTTATTTATGGAAAAAGCTTTAATCATTTAACACATTTATATTTATTTTTGCTCAACATTTTGAGTATTATAAACATACATCACGTTTAAAGCAGAATTTTATATTACAAAAGCGCTGTCGATTAAACTTTTTTTTTTAACAGTCCTTTAGTTCAATAAAAAATATTTTTTTTAAAGTACATAACTTCCTTACAAAAGAAACTTTTAAATACGAGTCCCGATAAAACTCCTTAATTGGAGTTTGTCATCGGGTATTTGCAGGAGCTACAGAAAACCCAAATAATGCAATAAGGACTTATTTTATTATCGTAATGAGAAAATTCTGGTCGCAACAAACAAAGAAAAGAAAACAAATATTTTTTTAAATTTAAATTACATTTATATTTTTCGTGAAAAAATCAACGTGAATAAACTCCTCGTTGCATAAGTTGGCATTCAATAAACATCGATATCGAAAAATTATCGGAGCTAAAGAAACATGTGCTTCACTATCGAAAATAAAAAAACATGCAAGTATTGCATTTTTGCACATCTAATGGTTGCCTAGGTCAATAATTACTGACTTTATAGGCGCCCATGTGTTCAAAAGTAAAAATAAACGCTTAGGAAGAGATATAATAATTTTGTGGTAATGTTTCTTGCCGTTACCTTTCGTTATACTTCAGTAGTATTCGGTCTCTTTGTTTCTGCACGATATAGTCCCACACTTCTACCGACTTAACAATACCAAGTCACCAGGTTCAGTTCCTGTAAGCTGATATGTTTACAGGTTATGTTTGTTTACAATATTTTACTCGGCTTTCGTGTTCCGTAATTGTACATACTTAAAGGAACTGCTTTTCTTAGCGTATGACTTTATGCCCTATAGTAGAACGCTGGATGAATATGGTTCTTAGACGCGGGGGTCAACTATAGCTCAATACGGCCGGTTTTCAAACATTTGTAAATGCTAACAAGGTTTAAATTTAACCGTACTAATTTGTGTTTATAAAACGTTTTGAATAACAACCGTTATCCTTAAGCCACGCCCACGACTTCCTTTAGTTTCATTTTTTATATGTAATTAAATTTGTCTAAAATATTAGAAAATCTGATCTGTCAAATTGTGATATGTATACGTCAATATGATAATTTATCCGACGTAATTACAAACTTTTGACAACCTTTTTTTTTTTTTTTTTCCGTTTTGATTTTTTTAAAATATTATTTTTTTACCTTGTGCAATATAAGTTAAATTTATCCCTCCAGTTTCTCATTACCGACAAGACTTGTTAACAAATAACTGCCATTTAACCACATGTTTTTAGTATTTCGTATCTTCTTTCTCTAATATTTTTATTTTTCCAACTCATGTTGTTTAGTATCTAAATTATTTTGAAAAAACTTGTATTTATACTTTTGTCTTTTAACTTTTTATGCAACCGACCTTGTACAGCAAGTTACCAGTTGAAGATGCCGTTACAGGTGAAAGCGCTAACTGTCAAAATAAATAAAAGTGGAAAATAGACCAAGTATTTTTTATTTAACTTTAATTAGTTATAAACCTTTTTAATTATCTTTTATTATCGTTTCAAACTAAAAGTAAGATATTTAATAATTCATATCAGTGTACTTCATAGTTTCAAATAAATTCGCGTTGGAACGCATCCAATATGGCTGCGGAGTGTTTGTCGAAATTAATATTTGATACTCTTAAACCGGATTTATCAATCGGGGATTAATATTCGTCAATATGTCAAATTTTCCGACACTAAACTTTAAAATGGAGGTTAAGCAATACCTAAATTTAAAAAACTCTCTACGCGACGCGGCCGCGGTCAATGGGGGGGGGGGGTGTTTTTTTTTAAAATTGTGTAGTTAAGCGTAAGATTGTTCAGACTTGCTTTATTGTAAAATAACCAAGATACACTGCACTTGTGTACCAATGCAGATGCCCTACACACCAATGGGTGCGGATAAGGAAAAAGAAACGCAACTGGCCTACTAGGAACCTGCGTACTATTTACAGCAACGTTTGTTTAAAGTTAGAGTAATAAGTAGTGACCTTAAAACAGTAAAATGTGACCAAACAATTATTATAATACTCGTTGGCGTTGCCATAGAAAGGACACGGTTTCTACTTTTTAAACACTAGCAGTAGTTACCAGATCATAAGGATTTATTAGTTTTATATTCGGATTTTGAACTTTCAAAAACAAATAACCTATCAGGATATTTTCAATACGGAAAATGTGCCTTTTAAAATGGAAATACATATTTTTTCTGATTTCCTTTGAGAGGCATTAATAATGTATTGATTGTTACCATCCAATTTTGAAAGTAACTAATCGAGTAATAGGTGTCTTGTCTGCAATCGGTCAAAATGAACACCGCAAATAAATTGGTTTATTTTAAAAAGAAGCAATATCATATGTGGGTTTATATTTATTTGAATTAATACGTAAATTGCAAAAATACATGAAAAAATTCCAAGTAAAGCATCTTCAAAATTTGTAATTTACTTTTGTTTGTAATTTAAATATTATTTGATCTCTCCTGTAACATTTTAATCGATGGCTCATATGCGGTATTGAACTTAAAAGACTCGTTATTCATATGCCACGATCACAATATTGATGATAATATTGTTAAAATATACTTATTTGAGATTTTTATAATGCTTGTATGTAGCCCTTCTTCTTTTTTTCCCTTGTTTTTTAGACCATATTTTTGTTAATTTTTCAAAAAGATTCTAACGATTTCACGACTTTCCGACAAAATTCAGCAACAGTTTCTAATAAGAATCTTATTCGGATTTTCGCAATCATCAATAAGGAAATCTTGTCTTTGGGATCCTGGCAACACTGCACTAAGGCACTAAGGCTAATCTCTCCTAATACCGTATGTGGCTTTTGTCCATTTAGGCCCGTTTTAATAACAATCAATCAAACGTCCGTTAATACTACATGCTTTAACTGATTTCCAACATTGATATACTAATAATTGGTGTTTTATAAACATCTTGATAAACGATCTGTTATCCATAAGTCACGCCTACGACCCCGCCTATATTTCAAAGTTTTATTTGTATTTTGTCTATGATATTCGCCAATCTGATCTATCGAATAATGATAAAATATACGTTAATCTATGGAAATTTATTCGACAAAAAACTGTAATATGGATTATGACTACTTTTAGATTCGATATCATTCAAAATTTCGAATAATTTCTCAATTGGAATCCATCCAAATATGGGCCGCTGAATGTTTGACATTTACACTAAAAACGCGATCGCAAGAAATATAACCACTCAAATAGTGCCGGTAGCTGGGTAACGGATAAATTACTTTACCAGCGTTTTTATAATAAACGAAAAAAAACGGTTTTACGTGAAATATAACTAAAAAATGGTATAAAGATGACTAACGAAATGTTTATTAAACAGACCTTCGCGCTCCGCTGGTGGCCAGCGTTTTTTTCGATGTTTTCAAATGAAATTCCGGACTCATGACTGCCGCAAAGCCTCGAAAAATTATTTCACAAACAGTATTTTCTTATGACAACAATACCAGTAGGTAATTCGATTTATTAAAAAGTTTAACGAATTTAAAAATAAAAAAAATGTATGGTTCCACTAGTTGGCGAGTGATGAAAGAACAGCTTAAAAGACGTTTAAATGCAAGTACGACAAGATGTACCTTGAAATGTGGGACATGCGGAAAAAGTCGGAATAATCCGGCGGTATAGTGACATGAGAAGATGTATGAATGATAGAGGAAGCAACGAAGAAGTATGCCAGGACAAGTGGTGTGGCGTTTCTATCCTCTCTGCCTACCCCTACAGGAAATGGCGTGAATGGCTAGTGTGTTGTTTTGTAGTTACCCCAAATGACGAGGCTGCTTTCAAATAGTCGGAAATTACTTATTCCTGAAATTAGGAAACAAGTTGTGGTGTGAAACCCGTGGAAGCGGAATCTAAACTAGGAACTTCAATATGTTTCAAAATCAGTTTTGAAATATTTTTAATAAAAAACTTCGGAAATGGGGGTCATTTTTTCGCGGTTGTTGTAAACAATCCGTACAATACGTTTTGATATACTTTTAAATGCTTTTTATATACATAACTACAAAGATTCCTGTATCGCTAGATGTGATTGGACACACACAGAGCATGTATTTTGAATATGTGGTTAGTAGATGTTTACTGCATAAGCTATACCACGTTTTAATAATAGGTGAGGAATTTTAATAACGTTTTACCTTCAATCGCAACAGATTCTTGTTATGATAAATATTTTCACATATGTTGATAAACTTGGACTGGTCTGATGCGTAAGAACTGATCACCTAGACTTTGTGTATAAAATCATTTAGATACTCTGAAACTTGTTGTACCAACGCAGTTGCCGTAATGCACCATCAAACGCTTTTAAAAAATCTATGTTTTAATGTGTTTTTATAGTATCTGTAAGTATTTTTTTAAATGGGGGTTTTCATTTCTCAACAAAGTAGGAAAAGTTTATTTCAATATTAATCATTTTATTTAAATAAGATTTTTCATGGTACAAATATTCCGTACGCGATACTAGTGACCGGCAACTGAAGCGTGTAAAGACTGATCATCTTGCCCTCAAGTAACAAATTATCAAGATCACAGCAAATATTGATTTACCAATGCAGTGCCCACATGCACCATTGAGTGCGGATAAGTGATTTTTAATATAAGAAGTCTTTTTTGTTTTCTTTGATTTAAAGGGCGTTATTTTATATGGTATTAATGAAAATAAACAAATAATTTAAATTTAGTTTAAATGAATAAAAAAAAAAAATAAAATAACCGATATATATAATGTCTTAATGACTTAATGACTTAAAGTCGGTAGTCTGTAATAAGTGCTTATCATAAGAGGCTAACATTTGGCGGTTGATTAATGGCGCCCTGGTTCCAACCATAATGTGAAGTGGAAGCGAAGCATTGAATTGGAAACAAAAAGACGGAACGAAGATGATTGCAATGCTGTTGAAATGCGATCTTCTCAGGCAGCTGATGCGTAGAAAAACCATGTATGATAGCGGGACCTAATGTCGAAATTAGTGCAAATATTGCGAGGCAAAAATTAAGAAATGACTTTTTACGATGGTTCAGTCATGTGGAGCGAATGAATGATGAAAGAACGTCTAAAAGGATTTACGATACGAGAGTGTATCGGTCATAGAAGTCGAGAAATACCGAGAAAAGACATGGCTGCTTCAAATATGGAATCAATTATCTTGAAAATAGAAGATTTTATGAACGTCGGAATTTATCCACTTTCCATTTAAAAGCGGGAAGTGTGCCAGGACAGAGTGGTGTGGCGTTCTATCCTCTCTGCCTATCCCTTCGGGGAAATGAGCGGTGATGGTTAGTTAGTCAGTTCAATAAAGAAATGTGTTTTTTAAGAGTTATAACATTCTTAACACAAGTGGGTGTATTATAAAAATGTCTAATTCGTGAGACATTCTGTCAAAAATATACAGAGATAAGAATGTCTCGCCCTACTTTAAAAAATATAATGGAGACTGTTTGCGATGTAGGAACCGAAGTGCTTTATCAACCCAGTGTTTGACGATTCAACTCAGATCACTATGATTTGTAATTAAAAATAAAACTGAATCAGTATGATTGTAGTCTGTGTGCACGTTTGACGGGTATGAATGTGGTAACGAATCTGCGGGTTACCATACATGAGGTCGCGAGTCGATTGGCAGCAGGAGAATAATATGTACATATTTATTTCAATATGGCTATGTGCATCATGTTATATAATTATTCCATCAAAATACTTGCACCTGGCGCTATTCAAAAGTGCCTTATTTGCATGAGACCGGGGTGCATTGATTAAGGAGTGAAGATTTTAAACTTTTTCAATTTTAACCCTAAATTTACGAACAAGAACACAAAATGTTATGTTAAATTTATCATTCATCATATCAAATTTTAAATAAATAAATATGGCTTCAAAAACGCCTTCGAAGATCACAGTTTTAGACAGTAGATAGATGGCAGTTGAGATAGAAACACCTATGAGTTCATTACAAGTCAAAACCACTTGCACACCTACGTATTCTAGTATTATATTACAATTTGAATCTAAACAGAGACTAAGTAGAAAAGAGATGTCGAATTGTAAATTTAATGTAAAGTCCGTAAAGGTTCAAAATCCATTGTTTGTCTACAAGTATTTTGACAAATTCAAAATATTGCTTCCAAAATCAGTGTTTATTTTCAAAACCGTCGAAACGCCAGTAGTACGACGGCTGGTTACCAAGTTTATAAATATGAACTAACTCGTTCAAAGTAACGGTCCATTGTAAAGCAAATAGGCTTTTTATCTATGGTGTTTATATAGGTGGAACCTACTCTAAATATAATATAACCTTAGAAATACGGCCATAAATTACTGGCCACGGAAAGCACTGTTTATGGGTAATGTCGTGGTATAATGATCTACAAATGATTGAGTTATATGCTTTCAGGTATTAATATTATTTTATAATTCTCATTTACGCTTATATCCATATCCGCTCCCTATGTGGATCATATGGAATCCACAGACTGCCTCCAGGGCAAGCGATCGCCGCCAGCTCCCATGCATACCATCCCCGCCGTCAAGTCCACCCCCCTAAGTGAAATGACGCAAACTGCCGACGCCATTCGTCAACAGCGGTCCATTCTTTGACTAATTACGGCAATCTTTAAATAATTGTCAAAAGACGTGTTAACATATTCCTCTAATTGTAAATCCGATCACAGTGGACGACCAGGACGCCGCGCCGAGAACCTGATGCCTTGTAAAATAGGCAAGCGTGGTAAGGCTCCTCATTCGGGAGGTTACGTAGTTAAATTTATATGGCCTAAGCCAGCCGAAACGCCTTCGCCGGATGACATTAAGATAACAAGGGTTCGAAAGTGTCCGTTGCCTCACTTCTGTGTTTCATTACAAAGTCAAACCACCGCACACCTAAATTCTTCTAAGACACCTATTCTCAAAACTCAAAGTACCTATCATGTCTTGGGCCATGCTTAGGTATCAATATACTTTCAATCAAGTTTCTAATCACGTTTAATTTCGATTATAACTACATAATAAACATAATTTAGACATGGAACCAAATTTAAAAAACATTCTTATTATAAAAGTTCATTTATAGGTATATTGAATCTATAAACATTTCACTAAGGGGGGTAGAATTCATCGTCCATGCGCTCAGTAGCTGTCAAAAGACAAGAATCTGTCCTCCCTACAAAGGTATATCCGCTATATACATAATCCATCATTATAATCTATGTGTGTAAATTAACTTTAAAATATTTTTTTTAGTCATGTGTTAAAAGCTGTTTAAACTGTAGGAGGCTAGAAAAAAAACCCCAACCGTCCATGCGCTTAGTAGCTGCAAGATGTGTTGTGATCTAGCCTCTTTATTGTACTGCGCTAATGAGGGCGATTTCTCACAAACATAACGCTTTATAAATCATCCAGAAATAAATAAACCATCACCCCATTTGTCCAAAGGGATTGACAGAGAGGATCGGACACGCCACACAAAAGGAACTAATATTTTTTTATTTCTTGACAGCTAATTTGCCTATGTCTGGGAATTCTAAAAATAACACATTGATATAGGAGATGGGAATAACACAAAAAATACCCAGGATTCAGAAAGATTACTTACGATTTTAGTTTTCTCACCGGGTAGTCGATCCCGGAACTCCAAAATCGAGAGTCCAGTGTTTTTTACTCATTCACGTTACGGATGCGGTTAACTAAGCAAATATCGTAAAAAGATAAAAGAGATAGGGCGAAACTGCTATCACAATTAAAAAATATACAAAAATAGGACTAGATCTTCAGTTTTATTATTCGAACTATATATTCTACGAAGTTAAATATAACCAGTCTGAAGATGCTTGTAACAGGGCGAAAGCGCTAACTGGTCAAACAGATAAAAGTGGAAATATAACATGTAGTTTAATTTGACTTTAATTTATTATATTAAGATAATAAATAAATACCTTTAATCAATCAGTGACGCCATCTTATTCCGTCCTATTCCATCTGAATCTGATGTGCATAGGGCACTGAATGAGTGCACCAGTAAGTGAAGGGTATCTTAAACCATTTAATTTCAAGCCAAGATGATTATTTCCTTACGCTTCAGTGCCGGTCTATTATATTAATTTTACGCCGTGAAAATAACGCGTTTAAAATCAATATTTCCTCTGACCTCGTCGCATCGCGAATTAAAGCAAAATAGTATTTCGAAAGCCTTGATCTTATGGCATTTTGAGAGGACCCCATAGAATATTAATATTTTTTTCTCGGATAACTCTAAAAACGGCGCCTAAATACCTTAGAAACTAGCACGTGGTATGATTATACCGCAGTCATTTTATCCTATAAATCGGTGTTTTTAAGTAAGTGTTGAATTGTTTAGAGCTTTAAAACTAAAAAATCTGTTGTAGAATTAAATGCATCCCCTTGTTTATGGGGTTGTTTAATGGCTTTATTATAGCTAAGTTTTTATTGTTATGGGATTCAAAAGCTCTTAAATTTGTAAACCATAGCTCGTATAAACACCCATAAATCATTTAGCCGATAATTAAACGATGGAAAATGGTTATTTTTATCACATTAATAAAACCCTCCAATACTTTCATATTTGGTATAAAAATTTTTTGCGAGCTTTTTTAGTATTGAAAATAAACATTCTGGGTTTTTTTATGGCACCCCCCCACCGTCTTCATTTACCCAAACCTTTTGATTTGTCTCTTGCTACTTCTATTAATCTGTAATAGTCGATACAATTAAATAACAATAATGATCTGTTAACTTATATAGCGCATTCTCAATGGGCGCTCTTAGTAATTAAAAATAAATACATACATTAACGTAAGCTCAGAGCAGTAAACTAAATAATCTGAAACTAGAATAATGAAATGAATAATCTAACTAGAATAATAACGCACTCTAGGAAATTACACTGTTAGAATTTAAAGGCGTCTTTAATTGGGTGCATAAATTGACTAAGGATCTGAATGGTACGGCAAATGTGACGGTACGGCAGGGGACGAATGGAAATAGTATCTGCAGATAGGATGATAGATGGATAGTGTGAGATGCCACACATGCGTTTCTGTTCCCTCCCCTTCTTTTCCCTAATCCCCCCTCCATTGAGGCCCTGACCGCGATGCACGGGTGGATGTCTGGGTTGGGGGGCCTGGCGAGGCAGGGATGCCGGTCTCACACGGGTGGTGTAATTACTAATAAATAATGATCGGGTAGAAACTAACATACCCTACCACTGTTAATTTGGGCCGACTCTGGTTGGTTTGGGTGATGGAAACAATGACAATTATAATACATAAGCCGAGACAGTGGTAGGGGTACAATGAAAGCATTTGTTCGCGTACATAACGTAAATTCATCCGTATTTTTATCACACTAACAATCTTAAAAATCGCGGTTTAGCTTGTTGAAAAATCGGTAGAGTTGGCTGGACTGAAAAAAGACTCAATAGTCTTAAAAGCAGTCTAGGAAAGGGTGGGGGCTTCATTGTAGCTTGAGCAGACTAGCGGAAATTACGCATTCTGTGAATTTGTGTGTGAGATTTTAAAAAATATGCGTTTTTAATTGAGACCGAAATTGGACTGGGGCTCTGAATGATGCGTAAGTGTGAAGGCAGTCGATTCCAGGCAGAGGGCCAAAGCACGTTGCAAAAAGCACGACTCGCCAAACTTGGTGCTCGAACTTCGCCGGGGTTTCACAAAGTTCTTTCTCTGCTCCTGAAATAGAGTGCGGATCTTAAAGTTAACTGTCTAGGTGTCTAGGTTTTCTGTTCTCTGCTGAAGGTAGGAGTAATCAAGTCTTACGCTTCAGTTCTGAAACACATGAAATATTAATATGGAAATCACATGTAAAATAAATATTTTTATGTTAACTGTAGCCAAATGGTGCTACTTCTATCTATGAGGCGGAATATTGGAGGGACGTTCCGACGTATTGCAGGGTATCCGCATACACATATTAAAAGCAATTCGTACACGGACCTGTACTTTAATATGAAAACATATTTTATCAACTCACTATTTGTTATCACAATTGGTTGTAATCCTGATAGATGCTTATCTGTAATATTTTGTGCTTGTTATCGTGTCAAAAGCACATGGTCCCGTCCCGTCGTTCTAACGCAATCATGCGGCAGATTATTAAAAGCAGTGAACGTCCAGGACGCAGAGAGAACCTGATGCATTGTAAAATAAGCAAGCTTGGTTTAGGCTATCGGGAGGCATGCTTAGCATGCGATCCAGTCAGCAGAAACGCCTTTGCCTGATGACAGTAGATTCAAGGGGTGCAGCGTCCGTTGCCTCACTTCTGTGTTCCAAGTCCAACAACCACACATCTTATATTCTTCTAATATTTGTTTTCTCACTCTTTTTGTCATCAGAAATTCATTTTGTGCATTGTGTTGTGCATTAAATTGGTGCAATGTCATATATATTGTCTTGAAATATTAATGTCAATTAATTGTACCTATATCGCTCTGTGTGCAAAACATTAAAATATAAATAAATAAATACGGACACAAGACTATTTTTCTCAAGATACCGACTATATTTAATGACAAATGATTTTTCGGTCAGACGCATTTCGGCGTATGTCGATTTCAGACGAAAATTGTTTTTTTTATTGGTTTTTTCCTTTAAAAAATTCTGTATCGATCCAAGATACCCGCTTTTTGTAACGATATTTGATTCTCAAGAAAGCAATGTTAAAATGGCGAAAGTCATATTTACTGTACGAATTAAATATAATTTATTTGTCATGCGACATTATTATGAATTTTTTTTTAAATACCACACAGTGTAGATTCGTAGTATAAAGGGGGCTAGATCCTCAATCATCCATGCGCTTTGAAGCTGCAAGATGGATTGTTGTCTAGCCTCCTACTTAGTGAAAATCATTTACAAAAACACTTTTACTTACTTACTATTGCTTAGTATACCTACATAATTTTGTATTTTTAAAAAATAAAAATGTGTTATACTTCTAATCAGGGACTAGAATTCTCCAACCGTCTATGCGCTTGGTAGCTGCAGGACGAGTTGAGATCTAGCCTCTTTCTGTACAGCGCTCTTGGGGCGATTTTTCGCAAAAAAATATTATTATTATGCTTCATAGTTTAAGGTACTACTCGCTTTAAAATAATACAAGGCATAGAAACGTATTTTTACATACGACCTTATTGAACTAGAATTTTTTGAAAAATAAGGTCTGAAAACAAACTAACGCCTTCATTTTTTTGTAACTTTGAATAATGTCATAACTGTAGGTTAAGATAACGACCCATGTTAAAAAAACATCTAATGAACGTATTTCTTATTTCTATTTAATTACGCGCTGAATAAAATAATTATTGTTAAGTCAATTGTTTTGCACACGACACAATAAAAAATCTAATAAGTTATAACTAATTTAATAATAACTTTTAATTATATTTATTAATGCTTAAATTAAATATACCTAGCTATTATTTCTCACTTGCGCAAATATTTATTATACTGATTAAATTATTATTTATATTATTTCATCGCCTGTTACGGTCTGATCGAAGGACAAAATTAATGTCAACTGAATATATTATATATTAATAATCATTTTTGTTTATTTTACATAAGTAATACCAAAGCTTATTGTTTAAGACAAATATTTTTCTTAGAGATAAGAGAACCAATAAATTGTTTATTATTACCCTAAGATGAAATTTAATATCAAATGTAATATCTAATTCGAACGGGTGTGGTGGAGTCTAGTATTCCTTGGTTCAAATTTCCACTCTGCCACGGCTTGATTTCTATTTTCACAATTTAAGCTTAATCGGAAATATTACCTCCAAATTGAAATAAATATCATACGATTGGAATAATTATTTTGAACATAAAATATGTATTTTTAAAACAATTAATTTAGGTAATTAATATTTCAACATGGCATGGGCCAATGCAATAGCTATCTCCTACTATTCCAAATTATATTCTTAGTTGGAATATAATTGGGAATAATAATAATGGTTTCTAAAAACTACCCCTCCATCTGAAGTATTATTAACTAACTAACTAACTAACCATCACGCCATTTCCCCGAAGTGGTAGGCAGAGAGAGAATAGAACGCTACACCACTCTGTCCTGGCTTACTTCTTTTGCTTCCTCCACATTCATACATCTTCTCATGCACGCAAGTCGATTATTCCAACTTCTTTACATGCCCACTTTTCAAGCACTTGTTTTACTTGAAACGAATGGATGATGAAAGAACGGCTAAAAAAATATATGATGCGACTGTGCCTGGATGTAGAAGTCGAGGAAGGCCGAGAAAGACATGGCATGAACTATTATTATTCTTGTATTTTTCGATTTTTGTGGTTTTTCTCTCCTCATTTTATAGGTTCTTTGGTTCATTTTTGACGTCCGCTCCTGACAATTCATCTGCAGTTTACGTCAGAGCTACGGGATCTGGACCAGACTTGGAAAGGCATACGAAAACTGATCGCGCTTGACTTAAATGAATCAAAATATTTCGTAATTATTTTTAACCTTTTTCAAAATACGTGCTTGGGACACTAAATACCTATATTGTTTTTACATAATTATGAACAGCGCCCTTGAGGTTCTTACGAAAACGGCGCCTTACAAGTCATCATATTATTATAATGGAGACTGTGAAATATGATGATTTTGTGGAATCCATATTCTCCACATAGGTAGCAGATTGGCGGCCTCCGTTGGAGAGAAGCTGGACTCACGATACGGAGGTTCCGGGTTCGATTCCCGATGAGAACACAAAAATTGAAAGTGATTTTTCTCAAGCCTGGGTGTTTGTGACGTTGATCCCCTCTACAATTGGGCCTCCTGGCCTGTTGAGGCGGTTAAATATATATGGAATAATAATGATGAAAACTAAACGTAATGAAGAAATGATAAATAAATTAAATTAGCGTAGAATATTAATAAATATTTCATGAGAACATAATTCTTATTCTGACTTAAACTGAAAGCCTATTTACAATAGTTTATTATTCGTCCGCATAATATCGATTCCCAAATAATTAATCATCCGACCAAAAGTCATTCCATGCTATTTTTACAACTACACTACTACTACTTGTCCGCCTCCGTAAGCATAGTGGAAGCGCATTTTGGCTACTCAAGCATGAGGTCGCGGGTTCGATGTGAAAATATTTAACGAATATATAATGACATAAAAATATTTTTTGCACATGTCGATTTTCATATTTAATTTTGTGTGGTACTATTGTACTGGTTGCGTGAAGCGTAAAGACTGATCAACCTTACCTTCAGGTTATAAAAATGATCAAGTTACACTGCACCTTGGTGTTACCAAATGCAGTGTTCTCTGCACAATTGGGTGCGCGTTATGGAAAGCTATCTTTAGATACTACCCCTTTATTTCTACTACTCTCTATTACCTGCACTAAATGTCCATAGAGCACCAGATTGGTACATCAACTACGGTGCATCGTGATAATTTTGTTATCATAAGTAGTGTCTCATTAAAACCACTAAAACTAATATCAATATTTTAATTTATAAACCCTTTTTACGACAAACTAACGACTATCTTGAGGAGATTGAACGACCGCCAGAACTCTGTCGGCTACACTTATTTTGTCTCGTTCCAATTCATAACTCTATCTCGGTAGGCCTACATGCACGTCATTATTCAATTTTCCAAAAAATGTCGGAATAATCATTTAGTTCGTATTTTCTCGCGTCTATAAATAATATTAAATAATTCATGGAGTAGCAAAACCGGTACAACCCGAAAACTAGGAATTCTACATCATATTGGAGTCGAATATGTAATATGACTTTTTATTCTGAGCTTAAAAAAAAATCTTTTTCTTAGTCACAAAAGCATCATAGTTCCTCAGATTAAGCAAAATGCACAAATCTTCTAATGCGGTTTATTTTGTTTTATTAATGGAGAAGTATTAATTTAACTAAATATCTGATATTTATAATATGACTTCTCAACAGAGACGAGAAACTTGGAATGGGAATATGGAGTATCTAGGCGTTACAGGGGCTTATGACCTTGTCATTGGCTGGGTGATAAGTGGCCACTTGATGTATTACAACATTCCCCATTTCACCTAGTATTTGATATCCCATATCTGCCAATAAACAGTTAAAATGGCGCTATGCTTCACATGAGGAACTCTCTGTCATCCATTGAGAAAATTGGCTAAGCATTTTAGCAGAAACCTATATTATTGCAAAGTGAGATTCTTACAGAACTTATATCACCTACTAGGAAATGCCTGCAGATTTAACTTCAATTGTGTTATGCTTAATAACTTTTACCAGTAATTATTTTTTTTTTTATATAAACAACATTTGAGTGTGTCCAAATCTTGTAGCCAAAAACTGGATTTCACCATTACGGCTAGGTAATGACATTTGACATCTCAACAGACACGAGAAACTTTGAAGGGAATATGGATTATCTAGGCGTTTACAGGGCTTATACCTGTCATTGGCTGGGTTAAGTGGCCAACTGAAGTATTAACAAACATTCCCCATTTCACCTAGTATTTGATATCCATATCTGCCGATAAATTATCTAAAAAAATCCGTTCGCAACAATATTCCTCGAAAAACTATGGGTCAAATAAAATTTGAAAAATCTACAAAAACGACTACGAATATTTATGTAGATTCGGGGTCCCACGTTTGCAGGTATCCGCCTTTCACATATTAAAAACCAAATTTTTACACCTGTATTTTAAAATGAAAAAAATTTTTTCAACTCACTATTTTTATCACAATTGGTGTAATCCCGTTTGTCCCTTTTCTGTTATATTTTGGGGCTTTTTTATCGTGCAAAAGCCATGGTCCCGCCCCTCGTTTTAACGCAATATGCCCCCCCAAAATTATTAAAGCAGTGAACCCGGGCGCGAGAGAACCTGATGCCTTGTAAAATAGGAAAATTGGGTTTTGGCTATCGGGAGGCCCTGCTTACATGCGATCCAGTCAGAGAAACGCCTTTGCCTGATGGGCAGTAGATTCAAGGGGGGCACGTCCCTTTTCCCACCTCTGTGTTCCAAAAAAATTTTCCCAAAAACCCACATCTTTATTCTTTTGAACCAAATTTTCAAAAAATTTTGAACTCTGCTACTTTTGGGGAATAGTTAGGTGCCATAACTGAGCGCTTTAGAAATTTTTACAATTAATAATATGTAAAAATTTTTAATGTTTTAAAGATTCCCAAATCTCGCTATAAACGGAAACTGAATTACTTTTTAATGGGTAAAACCAAATTATTATTGTCTTTTTGCGCTTAAATATTCAATCCAAAATTTTCCCAAATTTACCCACATTTCCCCACACGGCCAAATACCCAAAATAATTTTACACAACAAAAAATTTAAATATTTTTTTTTTTTTTTCACTCTAATTTTTCCCAGAAATTCTTTTTTTGCATTGTGTTGGGCTTAAATTGGTGCAATTTTCATAATTTTATTGTCTTTAAATTTAATTTTGCAAAACATTAAAATATAAATAAATAAATACGCGGACACAAGACTATGTATTTCTCAAATAGACCGACTATATTTAATGACAAATGATTGGATTTTTCGGTCAGAACGCATTTTCGGCGAAATGTGCGATTTCAGACGAAAATTGGTTTTTTTATATTGGTTTTCCCCTTTAAAAAAAATCTGAGTATCGGCTCCAAGATACCCGCTTTTATTGGTAACGATAATTTGATTTCTCAAGAAAGCGCAATGATTCAAATTTGGATAAGAGTCATATTTACTGTACGAATTACATATAATTTTTATTAGTGTCATGCGACAGTTAAGATTTTTTTTTTAATACCACACAGTGTAATATTCGTAGTATATAAAGGGGGCTAGATCCTCCTGCAATCATCCATGCGCTTTTGGAAGCTGCAAGATGGATTTGGTTGTCTATCCTCCTACTTAGTGAAAATCATTTACAAAAAATACACTTTTACCCTTACTTACTTTTGCTTAGTATACCTACATAATTTTTTGTATTTTTTAAAAATAAAAATGTGTTTATACTTCTAATCAGGGACTAGAATTCTCCAACCGTCTATGCGCTTGGTAGCTGCAGGACGAATTGTGAGAACTCTAGCCCTCTTTCTGTACAGCGCTCTTGGGGGCGATTTTTCGCAAAAAAAAATATTATTATTATGCTTCATAGTTTAAGGTACTACTCGCTTTAAAATAATACAAGGCATAGAAACGTATTTTTACATACGACCTTATTGAACTAGAATTTTTTGAAAAATAAGGTCTGAAAACAAACTAACGCCTTCATTTTTTTGTAACTTTGAATAATGTCATAACTGTAGGTTAAGATAACGACCCATGTTAAAAACATCTAATGAACGTATTTCTTATATTTTATTTTAATTACGCGCTGAATAAAATAATTATTGTTAAGTCAATTGTTTTGCACACACGACACAATAAAAAATCTAATAAGTTATAACTAATTTAATAATAACTTTAAATTATATTTTTTAATGCTTAAATTAAATATACCTATCTATTATTTCTCACTTGCGCAAATATTTATTATACTGATTAAATTATTATTTATATTATTTCATCGCCTGTTACGGTCTGATCGAAGGACAAAATTAATGTCAACTGAATATTTATATATTAAATAATCATTTTTGTTTATTTTACATAAGTAATACCAAAGCTTATTGTTTAAGACAAATATTTTTCTTAGAGATAAGAGAACCAATAAATTGTTTATTATTACCCTAAGATGAAATTTAATATCAAATGTAATATCTAATTCGAACGGGTGGTGGAGTCTAGTATTCCTTGGTTCAAATTTCCACTCTGCCACGGCTTGATTTCTATTTTCACAATTTAAGCTTAATCGGAAATATTACCTCCAAATTGAAATAAATATCATACGATTGGAATAATTATTTTGAACATAAATATGTATTTTAAAACAATTAATTTAGGTAATTAATATTTCAACATGGCATGGGCCAATGCAATAGCTATCTCCTACTATTCCAATTATATTCTTAGTTGGAATATAATTGGAATAATAATAATGGTTTCTAAAAACTACCCCTCCATCTGAAGTATTATTAACTAACTAACTAACTAAACCATCACGCCATTTTCCCCGAAGTGGTAGGCAGAGAGAATAGAACGCTACACCACCACTCTGTCCTGGCTTACTTCTTTTGCTTCCTCCACATTCATCGACATCTTCTCATGCACGCAAGTCGATTATTCCAACTTCTTACATGCCCACTTTCAAGCACTTGTTTTACTTGAAACGAATGGATGATGAAAGAACGGCTAAAAAAATATATGATGCGACTGTGCCTGGATGTAGAAGTCGAGGAAGGCCGAGAAAGACATGGCATGAACTATTATTATTCTTGTATTTTTCGATTTTTTTGTGGTTTTTCTCCTCATTTTATAGGTTTCTTTGGTTCATTTTTTGACGTCCGCTCCTGACAATTCATCTGCAGTTTACGTCAGAGCTACGGGATCTGGACCAGACTTGGAAAGGCATACGAAAACTGATCGCGCTTGACTTAAATGAATCAAAATATTTCGTAATTATTTTTTAACTTTTTCAAAATACGTGCTTGGGACACTAAATACCTATATTGTTTTTTACATAATTATGAACAGCGCCCTTGAGGTTCTTTACGAAAACGGCGCCTTACAAAGTCATCTTTATTATTATATAATGGAGACTGTGAAATATGATGATTTTGTGGAATCCATATTCTCCACATAGGTAGCAGATTGGCGGCCTAGCGTAGCTAGAGACGCTGGACTCACGATACGGAGGATCCGGGTTCGATTTCCCGATGAGAACACAAAAATTTCAAAGTGATTTTTTCTCAAGCCTGGGTGTTTGTGACATTGATCCCCTCTACAATTGGGCCTCCTGGCCTGTTGAGGCGGTTAAATATATATGGAATAATAATGATGAAACTAAACGTAATGAAGAAATGATAAATAAATTAAATTAGCGTAGAATATTAATAAATATTTCATGAGAACATAAATCTCATTAGTTTCTGTTTGACCTTTAAGACTGACCTCGGCAACTGCTCTTGGGGCCAAAATATTTTTATTTACGTATATTTTTTTCGAAAATCTTATCTTTTTCTGACTTAAACTGAAGCATATTTAAATATTTTTTATTCGTCAGCATAATATCGATTTCCAATATTAACATCCGACAATCTTCCATGCTATTTTTACAACTACTACTACCTACTTGTCCGCCTCGTAGCATAGTGGTAGCGCATTTTGGCTACCAAGCATTGAGGTCGCGGGGTTCAAGGATGAAATATTTAACGAAATATATAATACATAAAATATTTTTTCACACGTGATTTTCATATTAATATTGTGTGGTACTTTGTACTGGTTCTGAAGCGTAAGACTGATCACCCTACCTTCATGTTATAAAATGATCAAGATACACTGCACTTGGTGTACCAATGCAGTGTTCTATGCACAATTGGGTGCGGATAATGGATTAAGCTTACTTAGATACTACTTTATTTACTACTACTCTCTATTACCTGCACTAAATGGTCCATAGAGCACTGGATTGGTACATCAAATACGGTGCATCTTGATAATTTGTTACATTAAGTAGGTTTCATTAAAACACTAAAACTTAATATCAATATTTAATTTATAAACCCTTTTTACACAAACTAACTGACTAACTGAGGATTGAACGCCGCAGAACTCTGTCGTGGCACACTTATTTTGTCTCTTCCAAATTCATAACTCTTCTCGTAGGCCTACATGCACGTCGATTATTCCAAATTTTTCCAAAAAATGTCGGAATAATCCATTTTATTCGTATTTTTTCTCCGTCTATAAATAATATTAAATAATTCATGGAGTAGCAAAACTCGTGGTACAACCCGAAAACTAGGGAAATCTACATCATATTTGGAGTCGAATATGTAATATGACTTTTTATTCTGAGCTTAAAAAAAATCTTTTTTCTTATCACAAAAGCTTTCAATAGTTCCTCAGATTAAGCAAAATTGCACAAATTCTTCTTAAATGCGGTTTTTTATTTTGTTTTATTTATGGAAAGTATTAATTTAACTAAATATATGATATTTATAATTTGACATCTCAACAGAGACGAGAAACTTGGAAGGGAATATGGATATCTAGGCGTTTACAGGGCTTATGACCTGTCATTGGCTGGGTTAAGTGGCCACTTGATGTATTACACATTCCCCATTTCACCTAGTATTTGATATCCATATCTGCCAATTTACAGTTAAATAGCGCGATGCTTCACATGTGAACTCTCTGTCATCCATTGAGAAAATTGCTAAAGCATTTTAGCAGAAACCTTTATGATTGCAAGTGAGATTCTTACCGAATTATATCACCTACTAGAAACGCCTGAAGATGAATCTTCAATTTGTTATGCTTATAACTTTTACCAGCTAATTTTTATAAACAACATTTTGAGTGTGTCCAAATACTTGTAGACAAAAACTGGATTTCACCCATTACGGGCTAGTAATTACAATTTGACATCTCAACAGAGACGAGAAACTTGGAAGGGAATATGGATATCTAGGCGTTTACAGGGCTTATTACCTGTCATTGGCTGGGTTAAGTGGCCACTTGATGTATTACAACATTCCCCATTTCACCTAGTATTTGATATCCATATCTGCCGATAAATTATCTAAAAAAAATCATGTTCGCACTCAATTTTCTCGAAAACTATGGGTCAAATAAAATTTGAAAAATCTACAAAATCGACTACGAATATTATGTAGATTCTTGTACATCGAGCTTCGTTACACCATGTATGAATGAAATTTATGCAGGTATACATAGTATAGATGTACGTACATAAAAAGTATTAATGGTATTATATTATATTATGTAGGTACCTACTGTGTAGAATATTATGTCTGTAGCATATTTCTTCCAAGAACTAATAACAATGGACCACACATGTGAAGGTAGATTATATATACATATATATATAATATATCAGCTTTTTAGCTTGTTTAAAAACGGCTGTCATTGAATGTTTCAAAAAAACAAAATACATATTTCAATTCCAAGTTCATACATGGTGTAAGAAAACTTGATGTACAAGCGGAAAACCAGTGAATCTATGTCGTATTTGGAGTCGATTTTTAAAGAATCAGATTTTTTTATTTGACGCACAGATTTCGAGAAAAATGAGAACGAAGTAGATTTTTTTAAAAAAAAAATATTTACATATTGTTATCAAATATCATTTTTTAAGTCAAATTGATACTATCCATAGAGAAAACGAATAAAAAAAAAACACATTTTAAATAGAATTTGTGGAATTTTGCTTGATCTGCCGTACTTATTGAAAGCTTTTCCGAGAGCTCATAATCAAAACTCATATTTACACACTCGACTCCAAATATGATGTAGATTCACCAGTTTTCAGGTTGTACTACGAGTTTTGTTACACCACGTATAGTGGCATGTTGGCAAGCCTAAAATATAAGAAATATCAGGGATTATACTTGAAACAAATGGTATAATAAAAACGAAGATAATGTTCTATAATTTTTTTTTTTTGTTTGAATAGAAAAATAAATCTATGTAATCTTAGGATATTTGCACATATTTCAATTTTAAAATACTATTTTCAATAAAGCCTAAGCGGCTTGTGCTTGAAATCAGGAATCGAGTCGTGGCGGAGTGGGGATTCGAACCGGGGATCTCTAGACTCAGAGACGGCGATGCTACCACTGGGCCACCACCCGTTCGAATTAATTCATTACTTTTAACAGTATCATAAATTTTAATAGTTTTGTTAAATACGTTTGACAGAGGTTTTGCATGGTTTTGATTTCGTAAAAAAGTTTTTCTTTAATTTCTTTAATTGTTCACCATTTGATTTAATACTTCAACTACTGCATTTGTACATAGGGCACTGCATTTGTACACCGGGTGCAGCAAACTAAACTATCTGTGTAGTATTTGCAATATAATCGACAAGTTATCATTAGGTACTTTAGGAAATATGAATATGTATCTGTAAAAAATTATCTTCTCAGTTCTCACACATTTTTTTTCAAATGACACGATCTTGACGTTACAAAAATATTTCAATGTTTTCAAACATTAAATAAACGATTTTGGAAATGACGTGTTTTTGACAGCGGATACTTCTCTTTTACAATTGTTTTACAATTTCAAACAATAGATAAAATATTAACATCAGTAACTACACTGGAATATTTTGACATAAAAGTACGTTTTAAAATACTGATTCACCATAGTCGCTTATTACTGCCGTCCTTTTTCTTTTTGCCAGGGTAAAATGCGAGGAAAAAGGGATTGAGAAAGGATTATAGGTTGGTTTGAATGAACGCAGCGGGCGGGGTATGAAAAACAATAAGAAATAAATGGTCATATGTTAAACAGAAGTCTTATGTCTAAATGTAGTTTTAACTCACAATAAACTAACATTTTGAATATTTACAAGTACTGGGTTGTCAAATGATAAACGTCTGGATAATCCATATGCGTTTCCAGGGATCCTAAGACTCTGTTAAGATGTCAATATAAAACTTAAATTAACAGCTTGATTGAGCACATTGGATTCAGTCATTTTTTTATTTAACTTAAAAATAAAAATTTGCACAAGCGTACTTGAAAATTTCAGTAATAATAACCGATGTAGAAATATTCACACGAAATTCATTTTATTTAAGTATTTTGATAACATCAAAAAATCCTAAAAATATTTACATCAGTCTTTTTACCGTCACCATTTTTTTCATAAGGGCAAATAACCGACCCATATACCTTACATTTAGAGAGGGTAGTTAAGATTAGTTCAACTCGATAAACTTTAAACTTTTCGTGAGAAGGAAGACATGTTTACATCGGATTGTCGTAAACAACGGTTAAATTGGTTTCAGAAGCCGAAAATAATTATTATTCTGAAGTTTTATTAACCATTCCTAATATTTTAAAACCTGTCCAATCAGTTCTAAATCTTAACTGAAAAAAATGCTTGTTTCCAATAAATTTTCAGTTAAACAACATTTTTTGAAATGAATACAAAATAATTGTAGACAAATTACTGGATTATACCCATGCTGGGCTGATACCAGATATTCAGAGTCAAGTGGCCACTTGACCCACCCAGCCAATGACGCCTAGATAGCCTGTAAACGCCTAGATAACCCCAATTCGTTTCCAGAGTTTCTCTGTCTCTGTTGGGATATCAATAATAAAATTTTCAGTTGTTAAATTGTAAAAAAGTACCCTTTTTCATAAAATGTCACCTCGTAGCATAGTGCTTACCGTAGCATTGTAGCTACCGTGCACGAGGTCACGGGTTCGATTCCCGTAGGGGGTCAATACAAAATATTTGTTTACATGTGATTTTCGTATTAATATTTCATGTGTGATACCTTGGACTGGTCATGAAGCTTACCTTCACGTAATATAAGATCAAGATACACTGCACTCGGTGCCGTGCCTTATGCACCATTAGGTATGTATGGGAAAAGGAAGGGAGGATTCATACAAATACTTCTACTATTACCACTTTCCCTTATCCGCACCCAATGGTGCGTAGGGCACTGCATCGGTACACCAAGTGCAGTGATACTTGATCATTTTATTACATGAATGTTACGCAGTCTCCATTCCCTGATCTTAGGCCATGTCGGTTAGTAAAAAAATCTTGTGATCATCACATATCCGTTCCCAAAAGTTATTCAGAAATTCTGATGGATGTATGTCTGTTCGTACCTGATAACTATCTTCGACAAAGACAGCATCGATTGTTTTACCTGCCAATATGCAGAACCAACCTGCCAATGGTTATGCCTGATGGTAGAGCAATCTTGTTACTTAATCGCATCACCTCGGATGTCGACTTATTTCACGACAGTGGGTCTTCCGTTAGGAAAGCACTTTCTAACTTTTAATTTTTATTTCTATACTTTTTTTTATCATTATACTAACATAACTATATTCATGTATGATTTATTATTTTATTGTATTTAGTATGATTTGTATTTAGAATGAATTGGATTTTTTTTTTCTTTCTGTAATGTTCTAAATAACTAACTGAAATAAATAAATAAATAAAGTGGAGCATAGTTAATATGGATTCAACAAACTGCCTCTAAGTCACTTTTCGTGCATCCCCCCAAGGCAGGTCTACATCCCGCAGTTCTGACGTTAACGGATTGCTAACAGTGGACGTCCAAGACGCCTTTAATGAAAAAGAAAATGATGACACTTAAAACAAATCATGAATGGTAGATAATATAATCATTTTTATGACGACATAGAAAGGGCGTATCTCTACCCTTATCTCCATAACTGTTATTATCACGGCTTTGTCTTATCAAAACTTTATCTCGTGGTTATCAACGCAGATAAAATTTATCTGGAGTTGGTAGACTATGTGTCTCTATCCCGCTGAAATGATATGTTTTTATCTACTTCTTGTTTCTAGTCACAATATCTACAGTTATATTATGACTGGCGGCTGATTGGTGATTAGATCCAGAAGGCTTTTGGTTCTTATCGCTACACCGCGATAAAGTCATGCAGCTAACTGAAAACTAAGACACTCTACTCTCCCTTATCCCCACCCAATGGCGCATAGAGCACTGCATTGGTAAACCAAAATTGCTGTGAAGGCAAGATGATCAGTCTTACGCTTCAGTGCCGGTCCTAGGTATCGCATACTAAACATTTGCACGTGATAAATCACATTTTAATTAAACGCTCCCGCGCCATATTCCCCACCCAAATGTTACAATAATTTCGGGGCTGCTTTCAAATAGTTGGAAATCGTAGAACACGAGGCGGGATTCGAACCTTGGGAGTCCAATCCGGAGTCCACCACTCTACCACTTGACCACAACCCGGATCATGACATAAAAGTTTCCTTTGTATTAATGACTGAATCTTCTTTCAAACTGTGATGAGGAATAATGATTTATTTAAATATTTAAATAATAATTGGTGATTAGACACACAAATGGAAGAACAACATGTTTCATGCATTGTAATGTTAGTGGAGACCTTTGACTCCTTATCTCTTCTTATCTCAGTACTGTATTATATAAAGAAGTGGAAATATAACAATATGTGTACATATGTTTACGCTATGTATATACTAGGTTTAATTGACAGAGGCGAATCCGGAAAAAACTGTTTGACTATTGCCTATTTTTTTATTTTTTTTTGCTTGACCACCATTGTTAGATATCAGTTCAGTGTTGATCACCTTCGAATTTCAGACCAGACACTCCATACTTGAAAAATACTACCGCGTCTGAGGTGTCTAGTTTCCCACTACGTCACTCAATACGTCATCAATGGGCATCTACGTCATCACTAGACATCTACGTCACACGCTTCGTGTATTGTAAGTGCTGGAGTCTTTAGACGGTGGAATTTGATAATAAGTGGTGTTAGAAATTAACCCTGGGAATCGTATATTTTTAGAAAATTTATATGGAAACGCCCCTTTTAGTAAATTCTTGTTCGTAGTTGATTCCAAAATTATTACTATTTTTCAAAATATTGCGTCTACGTCACGGATTACCCATCAAATCGCGGCTGAATGAATTTAAAAAATGTATAGAAATATTATCGGCAATTTTTTTGTTTCAACGTGATTTGTTCGTAATTTGCGTCGTGCCTTTGTAAAAGGTTACGTTACTATGCGAGTCTTTGTTTTGAATAAAATATTGAACAATGTAGGTATATTGATTTATTGGCGCATTTTAGAAAACTTTTGTAGCAGAAACCTAGTAAGCTTTTGAAATTAAGTCGGCGCTGCGTCTCGTCGTGTCGATAAATGTAAACATTTTTTAAGGGTACTACTGTAATTCCTGATTACTGATATCTCAGCGGTGACTAGATGTTTGGAAGGGAATATTCTATATCCTTATTTCCTTTCAAACTTCTTGTCTCCGCTAAGATATCAAAAATTATAATATAGTCTTCTTAAATGTTCGAGATTCGCTTGAATTATTATTTTAGTCACCTAGTTGGTGGCCAATTGAGTAGTACATTTTGTGAGTATGTGGGTGCACAGAGAGAGAGTAAAACAGGTACTTACGTTTTTACAATGGTCGTTTATTCACAAAAAACTAACTACTGATGCTAAAACTTAACTAACTGCAATATGAATGAAAAAGAATGGTGAAAATGGTTTAAATAAAAATGATTTTATATTCTCGAAAGTTGGCGGGAATAATATTCCTTAGATACGCGTGCGCTCACGTAAGGGGCCGAAAGGATTCTCATCGTAGTTCGTACGCGTTCGTACGCGTTCGTCGTCCGTCGTCATCTTCGCGCGCGTGACGTCATTGTTTCCCATAAAAAAATTACTGTTTATTTTACATTTTTTACGCGTCTTAAAGCGCCTTTAAGATGATATTTCACAAGAGCGTTGCTCTATAAATCGACTAATTTTATTTTTAGTATTTTTCTAATCATTGTTTTTAATAATTGACATCAAAAAGTGATATTATTGTATCCTATTTTGAGAATAAAGAAACTATATCTATTATTACTGTTTTTTTTTTAATTGTGTTAGGCGTTTATGATCAATTTATTACTGGTTCGCTACTGTTAGGTAATTAGTTTGGTCAAGTCAGAGCTCATTAGGAGCATACAAATGAATCTGTACATTTTATTACATATGTATATTTCTTAATGTACGTACACACACATAGGTACTTACACGTACATAAACAAATGAACCAGTGTGAGTAGGTATGTTACAACCTACATAATACTTGTACAATGTACATTGTACATTGTTCATACCCACATTAAATATAGATATTTCCACTAATTACAACTACTTCACTCCCTTATTTATTTCTGGATGATTTATAAAGCGCTATTTTTGCTACGATTCGCCTCAAGAGCGCTGTCCAATAAAGAGGCTAGATCACAACACGTCTTGCAGCTACCACGCGCATGGATTGGAAGAGTATAACTTTGTAGGTAGATAGATTCTACCCGCGCCATCCTCCTTTGTAGGGAGATAGATTAAAGGTGCATAGGGCTCTACTTTGGTACACCAAGTGCAGTGGATCTTGATAATTTGTAGCATTAAGGCAAGATGATCAGTCTTACGCTTCTGCGCCAGTCCAAGGTATGATTTTTTTTTTTTAAAACCAAACTAAAATTGATATTTTACATTAACTCCTTCGGGAATCGAACCCGCGTCATCATGTATGGTAGCCCAACACGTTGAATACTCGACGAGGCGGAAAAAATCGTGCGGCGTCATTTATGCACATCATATTTTTTTTAAAAAACAATTTTTGCCTAGATACTACCTCAAATCTTCCCGGCATTCTGTTGCTCGATCACAGATCACTATCGACTCGGTAATAAGCGACGTGATAACGATATCTACCCATGGATGTTTAACGTTTTCGCGATCACAATGGAACACGCGTTAAAAGTTATCGATCGGGATTATTAAACGAGCGCATCAAGTCGCGAGCTTTTTCCCGAGATATGTATTCTTCGCACATATCTTCATTCAATCTTTCTCGAGTGCCGTATTGCATTTAGCCGGCGGCGGCGTTCAGTAAGCCAAATATTGAGAAAAGCAGTCGACATAATAAACAATCCGACACGCGCGTTGACTTTCTTGATTTGACGTTTGACGTTTGGCCGTGATATTTATTATCATCTATGGTGCTCGGCAACGCTCGGCAATGCTCGGCAACGGCGAACGTGGTTAGCACGTTTTTAACTACGTCGATAGTTATCTGTGATTGAGCTGCTGAGCTCAATCCGCTCCCCTGAAAAAAGCAAATATTCGAGTTGTACCAGTGTTATTCTAGACGTGGAATTCGTAGCACGTGTAAACAATAAATAAGATATTTGTAATCCCAGTTGCAGAAATTAGTTAATATTATGACAGTGTTGCCATAAATACCCGCTAATAGGCGTTTTGTAACTTTCCACCCCAAAAAAAACAAGGGTTAGGTTTCGCATTTATTTAGAAATCGTAAAATAAGTCTTAGTGGAATCAAATACAATATGGTTCCACAGATTAAATATATTATTATTTATTATCTTAACTGAGGGGGATAACGAATCCACCATCCATCAACAGCTGTTATATAGTCCTCGGGGACTAGGATCTCCGGTCAAGTCTACGCCCCGCAGTTCTGACGCAAACTGCCGACGGCTACTTACATACCTACTTATTTAAATATGTTACATAAGTTTATTTTAAAAATATTTAAAAAGGTTTATACCTAATTACTTAAGTAGTATCGGCAGACAAGTCTAAAAAAAAGCATATAATTATATAGGCTTATTCATTTTTTTTTTTAAAAAAAAAAAAAATACATGGCATTTAATATTTTTTTAAATGGCGTCTTAATAAAGCATATAAAATAAATACTAACAACTTACACAGTGTGCAAAGATATCAGTTAACACAGCGGATGACAGGTTTTAATCCCTGTAAACGCCCAAGTTCCAATTTCATAATACACCTGATTTGAAAAACATCTTGAGATATTTTGATTTTTTTTTTAATAATATTTTTTTAGATGGTAATATGATAATCCTTTGTGAGAAAAATCCATAAGGTATTATTTATCAACCAACATTTAGATGTAAAAAATACTGTTCACTTTTAAACATGTTTTCTGTGCAAAGGATAGGATTAAATTTATTATTTATTAGGTAATATTTCTACCCCGCCCATACAGTGTAGCCGCGTGAAATTATCGTCCCATAAAGATACGCACCATAGATTCTGTTTAGGATAGACGACGCGATAAACCATATCGAATTCTTCTTGACACCACTATTGCTACTTTCTCTTATGCGTACCTAATGGTACATAGGGCACTGCAGCACCGCATTGGCACACCATGTGCTGTAAGTTTTGTTAATTTGTTACATGATCAGTCAAGCTTTATCGCCTGTCAAAAGTTTCACATATGAAATATTCTTTATGTGAAAAACACGCACTTTTTTTATATTCCAAATTTTCTCTTTATAATTTTTTCCGGGGATTATTATTATTATATATATATTTTTTTAAATTTAAATCAAAAATACATTTTATATGTATTCCCCATGAGTTACAATAAACTCATTTTGGGCCTATAAATAGTTACATTAAATTCATGACAGAACACACAATTATTACAAACACAAAAAAATATGATTACAAACAAAATACAATCAAATACAAATACACTAATTATTTACACCTTCCACA
>JAGVSP010004607.1:0-15790 GCA_022494985.1 Micrasema minimum
ATGGCAAAATGTCATGCCAGACTAAGGTTAGCCGATTGCTTGGTGGTGGAAGTGGAAATGACCTAGTCGTACAGCCAGAACAATGGAGTTCTAGTATGGAGACCTAGAAACCGGAGGCCTCAAGGACGTCCACCGTTGAGATGGGTGGACAATATCAAGAAGTTTGCTGGAAGACGATGGATGGGACTGCACAGGATTAAGAGGAGTAGAGGCGGCAGAGGGAGGTATATGTCCAGCACTGATATCACGATGATGAAGGAAAACTTTTAAAAAAATCCCAGAAAGAAGAACAGGAATATTTTTTTCAATTTTTTAATTTTAATTGTTGAGAAGTGGCAGATCTATTTAAAGTACAATCTTGATTAAGAGAAGCATTTTATAGGAAAAATTCAATGTATTTACTTATGTGTATTTTTATGTCTATTGTTTACTTTGGTTGAGTTTATTGTTTTTCTTTTTTATTATTTTTATTATATTTTGTTTTCCTGTCATTGAATTAATTTTATGCTATGATATAATATCTACACTAATATTTCTCACACATATTTTTTACACTTAGCCCTAAATAACTAATATTCCTAATATGAAAGTGGATATGTGAAAAGTTTATAGAGGAAGTGAGGGAAGTGTGCCAGGATTGGCATTCTATCCTCTTTGCCTACCCCTTGTGGCCTAATTAGTGTGACGGTAAGTTAGAAGGTTATTTTTTATATTTTTTAAATTCAAATTTTTCGTATAACGTATCCTGATTATTCGAATGAAAAAAAATAATATTTGCATTCGATTTTCATATTAATTTTTCATGTGTGATACCTTGGACTGAAGCGTAAGACTGATCATCCTATCTCCGTGTAATAAAAATAATCAAGATTCACTTGGTGTATCAATGCAGTGCCCTTTGCACCATTGGGTGCCGATAAGGGAAAGTAGTAGTAGTAGATTATTCGATAAACGAATCCAAATTATTCAATCGATATTTATTCAGATTTGGCCATCGCTACCGTCTAATATTACAGCCACCGCTCGCGCTCTGTGATCTCACTCCGCGACACAAACGGACTGAAAGTGATGTAAGGTGTTTGAGATGGTATAAATTTGAATATTTCATACAATCAGCTGGCTAGAACTACCGGAATCCGAGATTTACCGCAGTTTCAACTTTAATTTAGACTCGGATGAGAGTGACACTGAAAATTCTTTAAACACCGAAACCGTTTTGAATCCCTCTATTCTCGACTGGAAGTTTCATTTGATTGGGAGGAATATTTTAGAGTATAATAGATGGACTCCGATATTATACATGGTTTTGAAATAGTGAAATGACATCGTCAATGAGGCTAATGCGCTCTTTATACGGGACAGAAAACTGTACACTTTCTTGTTGAGAAAACTGTACAGTCAGTCAAAAGACACGCGAAATATGTGTATTTTTTGCGCACAGGAAAATGTTAATATTTTTTAATTTTTTATAATTATGTTTATTTAGTATATTCATTTTTTTACATGGACTAATATATTTTACATTATACTTAATTTATTTTTTTCCTAACTATTCTTATCCTATCATTATTATTAATTCAATTTAGCCTTGACATAATATCTACACAAATATTTCTCACATATATATTTTTTACACTTAGCCCTAAATAACTTTAAATTTTGTTCATTTTTTAATTCATCTGGCATCTCCTCGTACATTTTGATGCCCTTATTCATGAGACAATTCTGTGACATAGTTTTTCTTTTATTTTCTAATCTTATATTTTTTTTACATGTTTTTTGTTTTTTTACAAAAACATTAACTGTCAGGTCAGCCACACTTCGCGTCGGCCATTCAACATTCCATGTATTTTTCGTTTTATACGGGACAGTTTACAAACTGCACAAGAAACTGTACAGTTTTCTGTGCCGTAAAAAGTGGGTTCAAAGCTTTTCAAGATGTATATGGCCATCTGAAGTAAGTAATTATAGATGAACTGTTATTCGATTCCCGATTTGAAATATTTATTTGATTGTGATATTCACATAAAAATATTTTATTTGTTATAGCTTGGATTGGCGCTGAAGCGTAAGACTGATCACCTTGCCTTTTTGCAACAAATTATCAGAATTTAATTCGTGCACCAAGGCAGTGATCTATGCACCATTAAACAAATTTCAAACATTATTAATACCGAAATTATTTTTTGGATTATCTAGGTGTCTACAGCCTGTATCAACTGTCATTGGCTGGGTTAAGTGGCTACTTGAAGTATTATAACATTTTCCATCCCGCCCATAATAAAAAATGATTGATATTAGCCCAGCATTAGTGTAATCCAGTAATTAAAATACAAATATTTGTACACATTCAAAATTAAAGTTTGTAAGTTTTCACGCCCTTCAAAATACAGATTATCTGGCTGGTCAGCCCTGAAGATGGACACTGCAATTTGCTCCTAAATGTCGGCAACACATGGCTAGAAAAACTTAATCCACATTCAAAATGTTGAAACAAATTTCTTTAGAGCAATAACCTATAAATAATAATAATAAAAACACTGTATTCCTAGGCATCACACTTCGTTTTTTACGAAATCATTCAATGTCAGGCTGCACGACTATGGAACGATTTACCACGGGATGTGAAAGATACACCCTCCTTTCTTATTTTTAAAAACCTTCTAAAGCATTACTAACACTCCTCAAGCCTTTAAAACATCCTTCATTTATCCTCTTCTCAATCCCTTTCCTTCCTTCCTCTATTCCATTTCCCAATGTTATAGTAAATAATGCAATGTAATTTTTAAACTTTATCTCCTCACATATTATAAATTATCACATATATCATAAATTATCATCACTAAAATAACTAAGGGTTGGTTGGAATATTGCTTAAAAGAAAAAAGTCCGCCATTGTATACTTGCTATGTACAGTACATGAAGTTTTGAATAAATAAGTAAACCTCGCCAATGTGCTCTGAACATGCAGTAAAAATAAATAAATAAAAATTACCTTCTAAAGTGCAGCACTTTCAAAGTGCATCGATCTGTTAATAATTCCTGAAAGTTTAAGGGGCGGAACATTAGCTTAATACTGAATATGTTTCATGTTCGAAACATCAAAGCCTTTTCAATCAGAAAACTTTTCTATCGAGATTTTCTAGGATCAGTTTCACAGGCATTATTTACTTTGAAATTGTATGTAAAATCGAGTGGAATTTTTAACAATAATGTATGAAATTAAAAGCCAATCAAATTATCAAAATGGCCAGGAAGCTCCATTACAAATTGCAAATACTCAGGCTAATGAAAAATCCTTTTTTATTTTTGTGTTCTCATTAATCTTGTAATCTTGCAATCAAACCCGAAACTTTAACTTCTTATAATACTGCAAATTTCCTATACACACGGTACGAATTTCTCACATTTAATCGCACATAAGGCTGTACTCATACATCAGCCCTAAAGATGGACACTGCAATGTGCTCCGAAAAGTCGGCAACACAAAGCCCACAAATACGGCATAATAACCCAGAAAAATGCTACATAAGTTGCAAATATTTTACGTAAATATATGTATCACTTTCACAGTATTATATTTTATCAGTATCGCAAAAATTTTGTATACTTTACAACAATGATCTTTTTTTTTTTCCTTTTTATAATATGTATAAACTTATTCCTCTATGTTTCGCTGTTGTTATTTTAATGTATTCTGTAAAAGGCAATTGTGACTCAAATACTTTCTTAAGAAATAGTGTTTTGGAATTAATTGATCAGTGCAAATAAAAAAACTAGCCCCAGAAATATTTTGACTGAGAATTTTTCCAATAGTCAGATCCATTAGTCTGATTAAATCGTCAAAGGGATGTGAATCATATACGTGCACTTGTTAAACGGATGAAAATATTCATATTAAAAAACCGTAAAAAGAAATGCAAATATTTGAATATGCTATAAATTTATGTACTAAGCATTCATTTAAAAAGTTTTTTCTATGAAAACTTAGTTTTTTACATGTAAACTATTTAAAAGCCAGTTTAATAATGGCTATTACTACTACTACTACTTTCCCTTATCCCCACCCAGTGGTGCATAGGGCACTGCATCGGTACACCAAGTGCAGGTAACTTGATCATTCTATTACATGAAAGTAGGATAATCAGTCATATGCTCTTGTATCAGTCACGGTATCACGCAATAAATATTAATGTGAAAATCACATGTAAATAAATACGCATTACATGCACGGTAGCCATATCCGCTACCACTATGCTACAAGGCGGATCAAAATGATGATAAAACTTAGTATACATATTTTAAGTATCGCACATAAAAATTGAGAATACCATAACGAATGTACAAAAGTAGGTATTAAATAAAAAAAATCATCATCATCATCATCATCATCTCAGCCCGTTGAGGTCCACTGCTGGACATAGGCCTCCCCCTGCCGTCTCCACTCCTCCCGATCCTGCGCCGTCCCCATCCACTGTCTTCCAGCAGACTTCCCGATGTCGTCCACCCATTGTAACGTAGAGGCTGAGAGGCTTACCTGATTGGCTCAACAACCTCAGACGCTCACCTGCATAGCTCAATCAGTTAGCAAGAGACTCACGAAAATTTATAAAAGTAAGCAAGGATTGAAATACCACAGAGTTCAGAATATAAATAAAACCAAGCTATAGAAATTCAATGTGTGTAATTAAAATATAAGTATGTTTACAAGGTTAAGATGATGTGTTAGGCACGGTAAGTATATAGGTTATAATTTTGACAAGATATAATAAAGATATAATTGCAAATATAGGTTGAAAACTTAAGTAATGAATCCATCCATCGAATCATTCATACTGGAATTTACAATTAAAAAGTTCTACGTCGAAGATTAAAAAAAAAAAAGGCTAGTGTTGAGATGAACGAAGTGATTTGGAGGTTAATAATTTTAATTTTATGTAGAGGTGAAATTTTGAAGAGAGGTGAAGAATCCATGTATCGTCAGTGTGCAGTGTCCACATCAGGACCTGCACGAGGTGAAGCTTTGTTAATTAGTCCTTTGAGGCATCAAATTGTAAAAATATCCTCACACGTGATCCGGAACTTCACGCGTGAGCGATGACGGATATGGGATAATATCTGCGTTCCGTGATGTACCGGTCAGCGTGTGACACTCGGTAACTAGCTGATAACTAGACACGGATCAGTGTCTAGGCCATTTTTAAATTATAATATTATAATATTATGTCATGGTAATATAGAAGGGTATAAAGGGAGGGAATTAGACCTGAAAAGATTAAAGTGACTGGGCTGTAATACGTAGTTTTGATTCGGGGATGGAAGTTAATATTAAAAAGCTATAACACTTACGATTACGTCTTCATTCCCCAGGATTTATGCCGGGTCGGCCTGAATAGAAAAATAAATGCGGCCGTTCGCCATGACAGTTATTTTTGCAAGAAGGAATCATAGACGAAAAAGCTCAGAACGAGATTTCACTTACCATAGAGCAGATTCTGTGGTAATGAAATAAGGTAGAATAACGGGGTCAAAAGTTAAATTGCTATTTTTTATCAGTTAAAAGGAAGTCAGGAATGTCATTCTTACGAGAGGCGGGAGAATAACATGACAACACTCCCTTCCTCGATAAACAAAAAAAGATTTCAAGAAGTTACTATTAGAGATTTGAAGATGAAGTTTTGGAGTAAGAATCAAACATACGTACTACAACAAAATGGGTTACCAAGTTGTATTAGTAATTTCCTGTGTGCCCTTGGTTCGAAGGTACACAAGGAAATAGTAGAATTCTGAAACATACAAAATTATTACATCACATAGAAATTCTAAAAATAAAGTACGTAGATATTTCAGTCACTTGCTTGGACCATCTAGTAAATTTGGTTTTGGAGAACTGGCTTCGCTTGGGACATATTCCCTCATAGCAAAACGAGCGCCGAGCAGTTCTTTGTCGAAACATTAAGGTTTAGTAACCTCGACTTCAGAAGCTGTCTTTAACAGAAGTAAACAAAGCGTTCTTTTTGGAGACTACACTCCAGATTTGACTTTATTTCATTATTAATACAAAAAACAAGTTAAACAAAGCATTCTGTTTTGAGATGAAAACTCCAGAATGTTTTGGGTTGGCGGACACTTGTCCTCAGTGATTGTGTGCATTTCTAGCACCTTAGATTAATTATCCTAAATACCACAGCATGACATCACAGCTGTTCAATAATCTAACATTATGTTTAGTAAACAAAAACTTAGAGAACTTTTATACACATCGTATAACTATGAACGTACACATTTTTTGTACAAGAAAAACTAGGTCAAACGAAAAGGTTGTTGACAACGTGATACACTACAAGACAAAAACATCATTATCAAGAAACAAGATAAGGAATAGCATATAGCTAACTATCTACACGTTGAAAGGTTTGTGCAAAAAGAAAACAGGTAATTTCTATTATCAATTGAAATCAATATCACATCAACGATTGATATTTATTACAGATTAATTTTGCAATTCACACCTCCAGACGTCTCCTTTAGCTAGCATTGCAAAATCAAAACTGGGGCAAGAGTTTTAAATGGAATGTTTTAGGAATGTTTTTTGAGTATTTATTTTATATGATTTATTGAGCAAACTGTTTTTCTTCTTGACAACAAGAATCTATGAAAATCTCACCTACTGTCAAGAGTTTCATAGGTCCTATACTAATGACGGATAATAAACTTATGAACAATCTATACATACACTACATTAGAAAAGTAAACAGATTTAAAAGAACATTCATTTTTCTTCTTGCAAGTAGAAAATTCCCAGTGAAGTTTGCTAGATAAGAATAAGATTTAATATTTAATTTGACAGTTATTAATTTTCATTACATTTTAAGATAATGTTTATTGTGTCGTGAAACTCACAGATTCCAGAGTCTGCATGGTGCACTTGAACAAACATTAGATCAAAGCGACCGAAGTTGATTGTTTTTTATTGAATTGACTTGCAAGAAAAAGAATGATGTACTGCCAAAGCAGTTTGTAAAAAGAACACAAGTTTCCTAAAGATAAATGTAATTAGGTTCGAGTAAATGCTAACTTTTAGCCTAGACGCAAACCTCAAGCTAATTGTGATTGCACACAATCTAATATACTTTTTCTATTCTAGACTGTTTTTACCTGTCTACTGGTATCGCGCAAGTCTTCGGGAACATTGTCAGCCCTCCCTACTACAGAGCTCTCGTGTAAAGAAGATAGAAATTAACCCCCAGAGCGTGGTTATTTCATAGAAAGTTTTCAGAAAAAACAAGGCATGCAATCGCTTCTAGGATCGCACCCTCAAAAATAAGAGATGTCCTGCAACAGAACAAGGAGATACAGCGATACGCGTTTTTCCTTCGCGTACCGATCGTGTGTACACAAGAAGAGAATTTTCTCGAGCAAAAGCGAGAAAACACACAAAATCGTTTCCAGTGGGAAACACAAGACTCACAGTACAGTATTACGAACACATAATACAATAAAAAAAAAATCCTTTCAAAAAAGAATGCATCCATTACACATAATACGAGAATAATACAGGCACGCGCCCTATTGCATTCCATCAAGTATTCTGCCTAACCACAACCATCATAAAGATAATTTCTCAGACGAAATTTCAGAACAACACATTTACACAGAAGATAACAAGGCATTCACCGATTTATATTGAAGCAGGCATCGTGCCCTATGCACCAATACAATGATGAATAAACATTGTCTAGGCATCCGCCTTAAGCGAACAAAAAAAATTTTTCAAAAGAAAAAAAAATTAATTTTCTAAAGCAAAAGATGATAGTACAGGATGCCCTATGCACCATGCATATCAACGTATATTTAAGTAGAGTAAACTTTTCAAACAAAAGAAATATATTCAAAAAGATTTCCAGGCCATATAAGATTTGCATGTAACACATCGCATGAATTTAATATTTGAATTGCCATCATTCACAGTGTAATGAAAATATTTTATATTATTCATAAACGCATTCAAAAACCAGTTTAAGCAATACCGATCAATGACCCAACAACATTCTAAAAATAGATTGTACGTGATTCGAGTAATTCATGCGTCATGACCTAAATATGACAGATAAATAAACTCCATAAATAATTATCTATTGTCGACGATAGATGTCGCACTAGATTTATTCACATTTTAAAATAGTAATTAAGGTTATTACAATTGCATTTTTAGCAAATAAAAGTTTTCAAGAAATTTAAATATATAAGGATATATTGAATATATGCATTTACTATTTTTAAATTAGAATATTTAACAAGTGCAACATTTATTTTCCGTGAATGGAATTTAAATTTTTTAATTGTAAATCGAACCCCACACTAGAATCTAGAAACATACATAGATGTCACTTTAAACAAATTATGTTCAGAAAAATATTTCCTCCATAATGCAACGAAAAGGTTTCGCCAAGCGAAAGAAAAATTTAAATAAAAATAGATTTGAGAAGTCAAAATAAGTTAAATAAACGATATGTTATAATATCAACCGTACAACCTGTATAATTTGCTGACGAAGTGTCGTCGGCCATGGTGCGTGTTCTCAGAGAATTTATATAATAGCAGCTCCATATTCCATTTAGTTCCTCCATAGTTAAACTTTCCAATTCGTCGTCTGTAATTTAAAAAAATATCTCAGTATCCATGCTTTACAAAAATGTCATAGTTTGCCCACTGTGCGAAAAGGCATAAAGAATAAATAAAGGAAAAGTCAATCCTGTATTTATAAAGATGTATTAACTTTTAAAATAGTTAATAGTAAGAATTTGCCTCATGGCATTAGATGATTGTACAACAATCTACACTCCACATGTAGGTAGGTAGAATTGGTAAAAGTTGATTTTACAAGTTTATTTGTAAAATTTACAGGTTATCATATAGAATGATTTTCCACAATAAATTTCAGTAAAAGGAAGTAACGTTCACAGCAACAGCACAAGATGTAAGATTCAATATAATATTGAAAAGAAAAAAATGTTGTTCAGAATACACGCATGTTCCAAACACAAGTTATTTCACAGAAAACTATTCTGCAAAATATTAGATAATTCAGCTTTTTTTTTCACTACTGAAAGTAGATTCACTTCCAGATGGTTCAATAATAAAAAAGATAAAACTTCTTTTTACTAAGAATTCAGCAAAAAAAAAAAAAACAAGATGAGAATCAAACTTCTCACAGCACAAGTGTATTGTATCAAGGTTGCCACAAGAGTGTTTTTCATTCTACCCACGCCAGCTTTTCCATCAAGATTGTGTGACAAACTTAATTTAACAAAAAAAATTTCTACCTTCATGTTCAAATGCATATAGTAGATATTTTGTCCAAAAAATATAACTTTTTGAGAGATTGTGTTATTTTTCTCAAAAAAAAAGAAAATAAAATAACCAAGATCATGCAGCCTACAGCATATTTGTGACCTGCAAAAATAGCCACACAATGTGATGTCTTCTGCATCAGTATGTTAGCAGAACAAAAAAAAACATAAGTAGACATATAATGTCTGACTTAATTCACCAGTAGCTTTCTGTATCAGAAAATTGATTAGAAAGAAAAGAAAAATAAACAAAAATAGAACTTCAATAATGAGCGATTTCACCTGATTCTTTGTCAGATGTTCTCTTTCTTGGCTGCAGGGTTGAAGTAGCGTTCATACGTCATAGCAGCACGCCTACTCTAGTCCTCGCATCCGGTTGCAGCATCAGATCGCTCTGCCATGTCCTCCTTCTTGGCACGTTCAGAGGTTAGGGGGATTTTTGGAAAGGAATGAGATAGAGGTTTTGACATAATATATAAATATAATAATAATTATAAGTTTTATTTACATTCTTACCGTCTGTGGTGGGATGATTTCAAAGATTATAGAAGTTTATAGAGATAAATGGGCGCCAGTGAGTCAAAGATTACATACAATAAGTAAAGTCAGGGTTAATTATTAAAGACAGGGTGAACTTGGCCCCGCGTTAAAGGTGATATTGTAACGTAGAGGCTGACCCCGCGTTGGAAGCGCCATTGTAACGTAGAGGCTGAGAGGCTTACCTGATTGGCTCAACAACCTCAGACGCTCACCTGCATAGCTCAATCAGTTAGCAAGAGACTCACGAAAATTTATAAAAGTAAGCAAGGATTGAAATACCACAGAGTTCAGAATATAAATAAAACCAAGCTATAGAAATTCAATGTGTGTAATTAAAAATATAAGTATGTTTACAAGGTTAAGATGATGTGTTAGGCACGGTAAGTATATAGGTTATAATTTTGACAAGATATAATAAAGATATAATTGCAAATATAGGTTGAAAACTTAAGTAATGAATCCATCCATCGAATCATTCATACTGGAATTTACAATTAAAAAGTTCTACGTCGAAGATTAAAGAAAAAAAAAACAGGCTAGTGTTGAGATGAACGAAGTGATTTGGAGGTTAATAATTTTAATTTTATGTAGAGGTGAAATTTTGAAGAGAGGTGAAGAATCCATGTATCGTCAGTGTGCAGTGTCCACATCAGGACCTGCACGAGGTGAAGCTTTGTTAATTAGTCCTTTGAGGCATCAAATTGTAAAAATATCCTCACACGAGTGATCCGGAACTTCACGCGTGAGCGATGACGGATATGGGATAATATCTGCGTTCCGTGATGTACCGGTCAGCGTGTGACACTCGGTAACTAGCTGATAACTAGACACGGATCAGTGTCTAGGCCATTTTTAAATTATAATATTATAATATTATGTCATGGTAATATAGAAGGGTATAAAGGGAGGGAATTAGACCTGAAAAGATTAAAGTGACTGGGCTGTAATACGTAGTTTTGATTCGGGGATGGAAGTTAATATTAAAAAGCTATAACACTTACGATTACGTCTTCATTCCCCAGGATTTATGCCGGGTCGGCCTGAATAGAAAATAAATGCGGCCGTTCGCCAAGACAGTTATTTTTGCAAGAAGGAATCATAGACGAAAAAAGCTCAGAACGAGATTTCACACTTACCATAGAGCAGATTCTGTGGTAATGAAATAAGGTAGAATAACGGGGTCAAAAGTTAAATTGCTATTTTTTATCAGTTAAAAGGAAGTCAGGAATGTCATTCTTACGAGAGGCGGGAGAATATAACATGACACCATCTCATCGGTGGACGTCCTTGAGGCCTCTGGTTCCTCGGTCTCCACACCAGAACGCGTTTCGTCCATCTGTCGTCCGTCATTCTGGCGATGTGACCGGCCCATTTCCACTTCAACCAAGCAATTCGCTGCACCACGTCGCAGAACCTTTGTCTGGCGTCGGATCCAATCGTTTCTTTTTCGGTCTCTTAATGTTATTCCAAGCATAATCCTCTCCATGCTCCTCTGTGCAACTTGCAACTTATGGGAGGATTGCTTGGTCAGAATCATTGTTTCCGCGCCATAAGTAAGGACGGGCAGAATGCATTGGTTGAATACTCGAGTCTTGAGTGATTTTAAATCGAGTCTTGATTATTAAAAAATTTTTATAAAGGTGTAAAAAAATACGGTCTGTTGATCCCGAAAACTCGACTTTATTTCTAAATGTATTATTGCGTTCGCGTTATTAAATACGCAAACATCTTTTACTTTATTGGTAGGTTGGCAAAAATTGTAACTAGGCAATCAACTTACCAATGTTCACGTGGTTGTATAAAAGGATTAAAAAAATTATGTAAAATAAAAATAATTCATCTGTCGTTACAAATTACTAACACAAACAAAAATCAGTGCTCAGCCAATCATAGTTAATAGACTTTTTTAGCTTCTCAGTAGCATGTCGAAACATAAGATTTTATCCTAGAACTCCTTTATGTTAAAATACTAACTATAATAATTTTCTTAAATATAATAGATTAATGTTTAGTGATAATGAGTACTGACTACTTTATTGAACAAAGTATTAGTAAAGTCCTTCACCAAAGCTACAAATAATCCCTTTTTCCTTTGGCAGTGCTATTTTATTTATATCCTTTTAATATTTTTCCCTCCCCGATTCCTCCGTTTGCCATAGAAGGCTGTAAATACAAAAAGATAAATGAACTTTATTACAGGGCAATAAGTTCAGAAATTGCAGAAGAAATTACTTCAACTGCTGTTTCGGTAGAAAATTTCACCTTTTATTGCACTTACCACAGAAAGTTACTTGTAGTTTTGTAAAAAGTTAGAAATAAAATATACTGCTAGGTAAAATCAATGGAATTGGTGTTGAAAAAAGCTCGTGACGTGTAAAATATGGAATATAAATCCAAAATTACGAAGCCATTTATTTATTTGATGAGACAATTTATTATTTACATGATATTACTACATTCCACTAAGCGCACCTATTGGGTGCATAAAGAACTGCGTCGGTATACCAAGTGCAGGGAAGCTTAATAATTTCTTATATTAAGATTTTTAATTTATTGTAATTTTTTCATTAATATGTCATGTAAAACTAAGATCTCATGCAGGTGCAAATGAGCGAATGGAATGAAGTTTAGGAATATTGAAAGATAGATTTGAACCGGGTTTTGATCTAGTGACTCGAGGACTCCGTTTTAGAATCTCTAGGATTCGAATTCCAAATCAGCACAACTTGTTTCCTGCTTAACGGGACAGTTATTTCTATTTGAAAGCAGCCCGAAATGGAAATATTTGGGACATCATAAGAGCTCAAATTTAATGTTTTAAATTTAAAAGCTACTTTTGTTGATTGATTCGGCAACACTTCATACGAATTATGATTAAAATACAAATGTTCTTAAAACGCAGCAAATTACTTCCCTAGACCCCTACCCCTCAAACCCCCCATACCTCCCTCAAGACCCCAACATCAAAACTTAGCAAGCAATTAATTATCAATTTTTTTGTGTACCATCACACTGTCCCAAGATGTGTTTTTTCGATTTTTTCTATCACTTTATACAATATTTATGTTACAACTGTGTTTAGATTCTTAAGTATTGCAATTTAATTTTGTATTTTTCTGTATAACATCTGTATTCTTTAGTGTCTTTTCACCAGTCGATGGGGGTGTTACTCCCGAAACCAGGTAGTGTAGGTAAATTCTATTTTTATAGTTTGCAATAGTAACACATAACATGTTTTATTTAATCATAAAAAAAGCTACGCTTATTGAATACAAATGTTCTATCTTGCTTAATTTTACTAACAAGTTGAAATAAAATTCGAATTAAAGTTTTTGTGTAATCAATCATAATAATGTTTACAAAAAACATTATTTTATTGCGTATTTAACTTTAACTGGTGTCTCAAATAAAAATGTTTCCGAAATATTGTTCTTTTTAAAGTAGGAATAAACATGTTTTTCGAATGAGTGTTGTATAAATTGGTGAAAACATCCAAAGTAGGTACTGGAAGAAAATAATAATAACTTGAGTTCTATCATTTTCTTTAAGGATTCAGATAATTTGATTTCAAACCATTTTGTTTCGGGGTTTATGTTGAGTTTGGACAACAGATTGGTGGCCCTTGTGCTGAAGTGGGTAGGGCGCTAGACTAACAAACCAATGTTCCTAACTTCGATTCCAGATGAGATAAACAAAAATAATTTTTCAAGCCTGGGTATTTTTTGTAATGTTCCCCTCTGTTGTAAAGCGCCCTTTTTTGTTGAAGTGATTAAAACAAATAAATAATTGATATTGGGTTTTTTAATCTTGTACGGTTATTGGAGTACGCAGTAATAAAAAATAAGGTAAATAATAAAAATAATTAAATCTACGTTATTCCTAACACCAGCAATGCGTTTTAATTCTCATATTCACCCAGCTAATGATTTTTGGGGAAAAATATCTAAGCTTTTTTTTTGCTTGTTTGTTATCATCATTCAAAGTATTTAAAAAAAAAGAGTTAATATTTTAAGAAAATTAATAATATTAAAAATATTTTTTTAATGTTTTGTAAAATCGTAGAAAAATACGAGAATATTCAAGTAAATATTTTCGTCCAAGATTTAATAATATGGTTTAATATAATTCGTCTAAACTCAACTTTTGGTCACATTTTGGTTATTGGCTTGGTTTCGTGTTTCGATTGAACATTAGGAAATACAGAAAATACATAAATTAAAAGCAATTCGACTTTAATAATATAATTTACGCAATACTCAGAAAAGAAAATCTAACGGAAAGCCTTATATTTTAATCAGATAAGCGGATTAAATCGCTGTTAAAAATTAATTCAAAATAAGGTAAGAGTTTTGATAGTCTTTGAAAGATTTTGCAAGATTTCGATTATAACGAGTCTTTATGTATTTGTTAAACGTAATCAAACCATGTCATTGCAATACCTTTAAATTATTAAACCTACATAATTAATTTACGAATTATTTATATTAACCCAACTCACTTTGTAAATCATTGTAAATTTAAATTAAATAAAACAACTTCATTGTATGATTCACTTTTTATTTAAAAATTGCTAACTAGTTTCGACAATGCCTCGTCATCATCAGAGCTAACAAAAAACCAACATTAATTAACTGCTACTTACTGTTAACTCTGATGATGACAAGGCATCGTCGAAACTAGTTAGCAATTTTTGAATAAAATGAATCGTATAACAAAGCTATTTTATTTAATTAACGAATTCACGAGAATGTGAAACGTCTGAAAGAAGATTTATGAATGTGGAGAAAGCAAGAAAAGTATACCAGGATAGAGTTGTGTGGCGTACTATCCTCTCTGTCGTGATAGTAAGTAAGAATTGTAGCTTTAAGGCTGCGCCTAAAGCCAGTGATAGAAATTAGAAATGTAGGTGTGATAAAAACGTAAAAAGAGACATGTAAATTAATATCATATGATCAAAACGATATTTTGAATTTATTGACGTTCACAAAGTTAAAAAAAAAATCACATACTTATATTATTACACATAAAACTTTTTTCCGAGAATATACAATGACCAATATTTGAAAACCTGAACGGATTTTTTGGGGAAAAAATAACTGGAAGTACCCTTTTTTGGCATTTAAAAAAGTGGTCATTTTAATAGTCTTGAATTGTTTTGTTTGATTTTCCTGCTTAAATCTGTGCCCGTGGCGGGAACAGCTTGTCAAGGGAAGAGAAGGGTTGAACACTGAACACACTGGGTTCTAGTAGTGAGTGGAAGCTTCTGGAAACAGACCCAAAGGGAGGGCGTGGATAATTGCATGCAAGTTTAAATAGAATCCAGTCGTTCAAAGTTTTCCTATTAGTCGCCAGAGGCATAGATAAATGAATTCTCATCGACCTAAGCATTCCACGTCACTGCAAAATGGATTTTTGCCTGGTCTAATAATTGGTAAAGTAATTTTACGTTTTTTTTTAAAGATACTACCTTACATATTTTTAGTCAAAGTTAGTGAATATTGTTCGCTTCGTGGCGGAATAGTTTGGGCTACTATGCAGTATGTCACGGTTCGATTTCGACAAAGGTAATCTGAAATATATATTTTTTTTTTTATCCACCGCTGGAAATTAATTTATAATCGCTACCCAGGTCCTAAATCATTATTTCATCAATGTCAGCGCCTCTCAGTTTATTGTTTATCGAATTCCGAAAAAGATAAAGTGAAAACGAAAATTCAATTGTAACAATGCCAATATCTAGTATCTAGTGTTTATTTTTTCACGAAATTGTCGTATCCTCCAATCTCTTCCCGAGATAGTTCAGATAGTCGTGGACGTACAGGACGCCGAGAACCTGATGCCTTGTAAAAAAAGGCAATCAAGCAGAATCCATGTGATCGACCAATCACTTGATCATC
>JAGVSP010004608.1:0-14870 GCA_022494985.1 Micrasema minimum
GAATTGCATGACACTGAAAAATCAGTCTTGAAATAATCCGATATCGACTGCAGTTTGAACTGATACTTCCTCGCTATGTGACCGAAGAGATATATTTGATTTTATGTTGCTTTACAAAATTGTTACTTCTTTTTTTGACTGTGATGAATCAACTGATTGAACTGATAAATTTTCGAGTTCCACAGAGAGCTACGAGGTAGAATGCTTTGTTTCAAAAAGAAAAAAGCCATACTAATATGCATTCCCATAGTTTGAGAAATCGGCTAGCAATTATCGGCAAAAAACTAGGTGATACCATCGATATCTTCCACACTAACGAAATACATATTAAACATAATCTTACGAAATACTTACTTAAAGAAATATTTACATATTCTGAACCATAAGATAACAAACAATACATTGCATTACTTCTTACTGACATTACTGTTTATCACCGGACAAGTGATCCTTGTTCGATGACTATCTATAGTTTTTTTTCTTTCTCATTTTTGTTTTTAGACAAAACTCATCAGAACGACAATTTGGTGAGAAATGGATAGATACCCATGTATTTATCGTAGTTGATTCTCGGCACTTCGCAGCCGATGGAGCACAACTGCTCCGAACGTGACGATGATGGTCTTCCTGTTCTTCCTGCTGGCCGTGGCCCTGGTGCCCGCGAGGGTCACCTCGTCTCCCCCCAGGGGGCAGCACGAACCGCACCGAGGTACTCCTCATCAGCTCCGAGTACTTCGGGTCAGTCTGGGTACGTCTGGAAATATTGAAGTAACTGACGATAAAAAAATAGCACAAAAAATGGTTCCTTTTAGGCACTTCTCGGGGTCCCGATCAGAACGTCCCACTGTGGAGGTGTTTGAACGAGTAGGCGTACTGAATGTCAGGCAACTATATGCAAAAGCACTACTAGTTCATGCACATGTAGATGGTGGAAACATAAAAAATACCATCTACAACACAAGAAGTAAAAGGAGTCAGTTATATGTGAACACCTAAAATGAAAAACCGCATTGGTCAAAGAAGTCGACACATATATCTGGCTCCCAGAATTTACAATTGTATCCCACCTGAAAAAATAAATTAGAAGAAGGCTAAAAATAAATTTTGTCCTATTCGCGAAAAACTGGCTTCATGAGATGGGGCCCAGAGACAGTGTCTTGAGATGGTCACCCCCACCAAAATAGATGATTAGTATTATATAAATTTATACTACCTAGAAGGAAAAAAATAGTATTGTAATGAATACCTCACACGGGCATTGCCCAGTAGGTATTTCATAGATCTAAAAAAAAATGTAAATTTAGTATGTAATAAAAAAAAAAAAAATTCAAAAATATAATTATTTATTTTTATTGGCGCCTCCGTAGCGTAATGGCTAAGAAGCTGGACTCACGACGCCTGAGGTTTCGGGTTCGATTCCCGGTGAGAACACAAAAAATAAAAAGAAAGATTTTTCTGGAAACGCCTGGGTGTATTGTGACGTAATTCCCCCTCTGTAATTGGGCATACTGCCTGTTGAGGTGGGATAAATAAATAAAATAAAATAACATAAAAATAAGATTAAAATTGAAAAGGTTCTAAAAACAATATGTAAAATTGAAAAGTTACGAGCCGGAGTTACCACATGGTCTTAGTGGGATGTATTCCATAAGTTTTATAAACAAAAAAATCCAACTACTACTACTACTTAACACTGACTTTCCCTTATCCGCACCTAATGGGTGCAAAGACACAGCATCGGTACAACGACCGATTGGCAGTGGTACCTTGATCCAATTTTATTACATAAAGGAAAGATGATCATACATTAGGATGACACAATCCAATATTAATATGAAAATTGCATGTAAATAAATATTTCATATTTTGACCCCCTACGGGAATCAAACCCGCGACCTTCATGCACGGTAGTCAAATGTGCTACCACTATGCTACGATAACGTATGACTCATATATTAAATGATAAATTATGATTTACGAATAGTATTAATAGTTTTGCAATTAAATATCTTGATATTTAAACAATGTAGCGTATCTACGACGAGAAAGACATATATTTTCGAACACTTATGGTCTTATATATATTATGTTCAATTCAAATTAAAGTTTGGATTATTTACCTTCATACTATCCACGTATAAAAGCATTATTTATCAATCCCCCATCTTTTGTAAGTACAAATGTCCATAACAATATGTCATCCATCCTTCACGAATTGTTTTATAATGTGAAAGTATAAAAGAACGTTTTGCTTAAAATAATCCGTATCCAACTTTCCGTTGGAGCGCTTTAACACGTGGAAAATAGTCTGAAACAAAAAAAGAATAGATAATAATTTCAGGAATGAGGCGATTTAAAATCTCTTTTCTTTTCTACGAAACTGAAAATGTTTTTGTAACAAAGGTAACAATTGATGAGCTATCCAGAGTCAAAGGTTCGTGTGAGATAATATCTCAACTAGTGACGGCGTGAATGATCGAGTCGCTAAAGTATCGGACGACGTTTTAGTTTGATTGTGCGCATGGTGTCAATGTCCCCGTTTTATTATTTATAAAACGGCGACATTGACACCATGATCCCACAAGGGATTTATAATCAATAAATTGTTTAACTGACTATAAATCCTTATAAACCAAAATTTTCTGTGAATGCAGAAATATAGAACAGGAGAAACAGCAAATCCATCCGTGCAATCCGTTTGTAAATCGAATCATTAATAAACGAGATACGAATAATTTATAGTTCGCGATCGCGTTCATGAACAAAAATCTTTCCAAAAAATCAAACTTTAAAATGATTGTATCTCGCCTTATTAAATTATCCTATTTATAAAGGAATTGCACCGATTATCTAGTGATATTTCATAATCTGCATACAAGGCTATTGAAATGCATCTTTTTAGATAACTATTATAGCGATTGCATAGTCCATGGGCTAGCTTAATCGTTGATTGAACATCGATACTTGCGATGTTTAGCAAAGCTGCCAACAAAAAAGTTGACTCTACCCCCAGCTTATAGGTACCTACGGGAGTAAGAGACATTACTACTTATTATACAGGGCTAATATTAAAGTCCATATAAAAAAAACCCCCTGAATTCAGTATCGTTAATAGAACTCATTTTCAATAAAAAAACCATGCACATTTTATTTAATTTAACGATTTACTATTTTTTATTCCCCTAATATTTTTTTACAAATTACGCACTCAGCCTGTCATACTAAGTTCACAGCTGGTCATCTAAGACGTTCATGAGCGCGCCGCTCGCGCCGGCGCATCGCTAAGGGTAAGTGGCGGACGTGGCCTAGTGCCGGCTTCTACTGTTGCGGATTGAATCGCGCGCACTTTTCCCCGCCAAGGAGAGGGGGGGGGTTTTTTTGTTAACTCACTAAAAATTAACCCAGTATGTAGTATCTGTTGGCGAAACTACAAAACTTGCTGTAGGTATGTGGTATGAGTTATCTAATCAGCTTAAAAGACACAATAAAAAAAAGCATTCCTGGTAATAGTGTAATTTAGTGATATAAATCTTAAGATAAAATTTGATCAGATAAGTTGGTCATCTCAGTAACCGCATATCTCATAAAGTTTTACTTCCTGTCACTAATATAAAATGGTTTTGAATACATCAAAATCGGATTTTTGCAGTTAGTATTAAAATTCGTGCAATTTTATTTAGAAAAAGAGGCGGAGTAAAAACGCCTAAAAATTGTTTACTTAATTTATGAACAGACTTCTTATTAAATCTTTTAGGACTCTAAAAAAGGAACGGAACATAAAAAGGTAATACCAATATTGTTTTAATTAATTGATTATAGTATTACTATACCGACCTTGTCCATCGTCCACTTCAAGGACTGGAAAAACTTTTTATTTTTATATTGTGTTCCAGCAACTAGCACTATGGACACCTACAGGGGCTGTTCCCCTATTATGAAATAGTTTTTAGTCATTCCTAAAACGAAAATAACAATACAGCAACTAGTTAACTTTAAAAAATAGCTACGTATTATGTAATTTAAAAAAAAAGCTTATACGCAAGATTACGTTTCATTAATACGTAAATAATTGATAGTTAGAATAATTCATTTGTATGCATACAATCATTTTCCAATATTAAAGCATGCGCCGCATCTATCCCATGTATGGACGACACGCCACTGCTACGGACGAGTGAAATACAAAACATACATTATGATTCTGAATAAATGTGTATAAAATAAATACCTAACTTAAGACCCATTAAGACTAAAGATTAAAAAAATAAATCAATTAGAGAGTTTTTACAAGCAGCTATTTTTTCTTAAAAAAATACAAAAAAAACAATGAATCTTAAGATATTTGCGCATATTTCAATTTGTTGATACTATATATTTCAACCCTGTTGCTCGATCACAGATCAGTACCGACACGGTAAAAAGCGACGTGAATAACGATTTCTTAACCCACCTGATGTTTAACGTTTTTCGCGATCAGCAATGGAACACTCGTTAAAAGTTATATCGATCGGATTAATTAAACGAGCGCATCCTAGTCGCGCAGCTATTTCCCCGATATACATCTTAATTCGCGACAATATCTACATAGTCAATCTTAAATATACAATTTAGCGGTTTTTCGGCAAGCCAAATATTGAGAAAAAGCAGTCGACATAATAAAAAAATCCGACAAGCGCGATGGATTTGACGTTTATGACGTATGGCCGCGATATAGCGTTAGATCTGCTTCCGCTTTCTGCTCAGCTCGTCAATTCTCGCTCAGCGATCGCGGTAATTGAACGGTAAGTCATTGTGAAAACGCTCAAAATATCGTTAAGCGTAGCACGTGAATTAGCACGTTTTTAACTACGATCGATAGTTATCAGTGATTGAGCTACAAGGACCTCAAGATCGCGACTATAAACTTACCTACGAAATCCAACACCGTAACAAACGAACCAATTACGCCCATTTCCCGTGAAGGGGTTTTGCAGAGACGAAAGAACTGCCAGAACTACTCTGTCCTGGCATGCTTCCCTGCTTCCGCCTCCACATACATTTATCTTCTCATGCATGCATCCGAATTATTCCGGATAACCCACTTCAAGTAGATATTGGTTAACCTCATTATGTCACATGTATTATTTCGCCTTCCTCGCTACTACCACCCCTGGAACACTCGCATCAGTAGATAGTTTTTAGTCCACGCTAGTGTACCTATCGTACGTTGTTTATAACCCGAGCCGCTACCCGTACAAAGAATAGATTTATACTGTTTGAAACGTAATTCATATTATCCCAGTAATTTTTTATTTTGTATTTCCACCAATTTAATTTATTAATATAAATTCACTTTTAGTTAACCGAACCACCACAAGGATTATTACCAAATCGATTGCACGTTAACGTACTTATAGTAGATGGCTATTAATTGCTCTAGCAATAAAGTAAAGTAATGCACACAGTATAACTTGACAGTTTTTCATGTTCATTAAAACTACAACGGTAATCTTGTTCAGGAAACTGTCCAGGTCTGTCAAACTTACTGGTCAAAAAGAAAGACCCCAAAAAAAACGCAAAATATGTGTAATATTTCAAACGCGATTGTAAGTGTTCTTATCGTTATGTTTGCTCCAGGGAAAATTGTATATTATCTAATAAATGTAACTAGTATATTGTTTTTGTTAACGTATTAAAAGCATCCAATTAACCAAAACGTTATACATAAAAAACCTAACTCGTCATGTCAGCATAAATCTGACATAAGCACAGCAGTAGTTTTATTAAACAGTTTTCGTAGTATACGGGACCGTTTTTCAGACGCATAGAAAACTGCGCAGAAAACTGACCCGTTATATATGCGGGCTTAATACTTACCAAAACTATGCATGTATCCCGGGTTCATGGGCCAACTAGCGAGAACTTTGGCCTGTATAATAGCGCTGTCAAACATCTTTCCTAAAGGTTAAATAGTGCGTACGAAATACATGAATTATTTATTACTTTTGAAAGAAAAATAAAATTATTACCTATCATTGATATCCCAACAGCGACAGAGAAACTCTGGAAACGAATGTGGGTTTAAGATGATTGCCAAAAAATGCTTCACAATCTTCTCAACAGATAACACCAGCATAGAAAATTTCGGTAATGCGAATGACGAAGACGAGTTCAATATAAAGTAGTTTCCAAAAAATATTCATAAAATGGTTAAACAAATGATGGGCGGAATCGGGAATCGTTGCAGTACATCAAGTGGCCACTTAACCCAGGCCAATGACAGGTCATAAACCCTGTAAACGCCTAGATGACCCACATTTGTTTCCCCAGAGTTTCTCTGTCTCAGTTGGGATATCAATAATATCTGATATCAGCCCAGCATGGGTATAAATCCAGTAATTTGGATACATTCAAAATGTAGTGTCGAAAAAATATATATTCTTACCGTCTGTTGAAAGGGGAAACCGGACGATAGTGTATGCGGGACCTAACATTGTTACAGATATTCCTGTATTATACACATCTCCTGTAAAAAAGCGTTGATTTATTATTGCTAAATCCTTCTTATTTATTATTGCTAAATCCTTCCTTATTTATTATTGCTAAATCCTTCATTAAAAATGTATAAAATTCGTTTCTCGTAGGGAGGGAAAAAAAATACTAATGAAACATTCTCCTCCCATTAACAAACATTCCAATTATCAATACTATGCATATCTCACATTAAAACACAGACATTTGAAAGAGCGATATTTGTATACTGCAAAGATGCCTCAAAGTAATCTTCGTGGGAAAATTAATGGTGAAATCACATGAATTTTGAGTTTTTTTCTGTTTCTGTAATCTTTGAACTAAAAAACTATGAAAAATCATAGTTCTTACTATAAATTGGCCACCAAAGATTGATTGTTAAAAATGTTATAAATTTTCAAATCAAAGTATTTTTAGATATCCGTTTTCATTAAGTAAAGGAAAGTGCGTGTCTTTATGGATATTATTTTCAGGTTGGCTTACCATTTTCCTCGACAAGTGGATGGGCGCTGTGTGTCAAAAGACTAACGTGTTTTGACACGTTCAATGGTTTGGTAGATTCAAGATTATCCGGGTTTATCCTTAAATATGAATACAAAATATGTTTACATTAGAAATATTTGACCATAATACATATTTATCTTTTGGTGTAAACGCAGTAGGTACATGCATTTTGACACACAATCTTACGAAGTTGGCAAAACGAACTAGATAGGATATTGGGAATGTATTAATAATTTCTTTCTATTTGTGTTTGTTTTTTTGGGATTATCCGTGTTATGTTTTTTCTCTCCTCTCCCCAAACTCCAAGTACATAAACACACCACATTTTTACATCACACATACTTCACCCTGAAGATGGCGCCTGCAACGGTGGCCGAAACGTCGAGAGGAGAAAAAACATAAACACGGATAATCCCAAAAAACAACACAAATAGAATCATCAACGACCGTGAAAATCTACGCACAAATTTCTTTCTAGTTTTTAAGTTGATCAGTTGTGAAAAGTGATTTAATGATAATAAGTGCAATATTCATTTTTAAATTATACATATATCTTCTTCTTATTTTATTTTTAAAAATCTAATCGTAACATAATTATCCTTTTAATAAAATCACGAAAGATACTATAAAATAAGGTATTCACCTCTTATTTCAATGATAAATTATTTTTTTTTAGTAAAAAATAGCACTATTTTAATTTGGTATAATTTTGTATTCCACTTCATGAAATATGATCGTATATAAGAACTTAAATGAGATGTACAAGTGAAAATATACATAAAAACCTTAGGTTATTAGAACAGAACACCTAGGCTTTTTTAAATCTGGGATAATAGGTAGGTACCTGTGAATTCTAGTCGTTTCGTTTAGTGCATATAGTTTCATCTCCATACGGGTATACTGATATTCCTGCATTATCCGACAACCCATCTCCTACGTTGAATAATACTGATAGCCTGAAATATTTCAATTATCCGTATTTTTAAAAAATCATGTACCTATACATAAATTACAGTGCGAAGTTTGAAAAACAACTGCAAGACTTTAAAAATTTGAAAATTCAATCGACTTTGCAATATAGGTAGGTACACAAATGCAATAATCGTGTTATATCTTTTGAAACATACGTACATAGTTTTGAAAATAAAACCAATTAAAAACTTGAAAAATCCACCTATTGCCATAATAATGAGTCCCAGGAATTAAGACTATTTAAAAAAATATAAGGGTACGCATTTTAATACAATTTTAAAAGTAAAAGTAAGGTACGCAGATATTTTTAAAAACAAACCTGCTAAATATACTGCGACAGGGCTCAGGAGCGGCGTCTGTACCAAATTCACTAACACAAATTTTTTGGCCTCTTTGATTTTTCTGATAAGTATCCGACTGAAGAAATCTACATTGATATGTTACTTCCCCATTTCGAATAGTAAAACTGAAAAATACCGAAAGTTACAACTCATTATTGGCATGATTCCATATCCACTACCTATGTGGAGCACATGAATTACAAAATTCGTCTCCAAGCTAAGCGATCGGCCGCCAGTCCCTTGTGCATCTTACCAAATACAATTATTATTGCTGTATTAATTCCCAATGTTTTGGGAACATATCAAGAATGTTTCGCTCAGTGAAATGTTTTCGCAGCACATCACGAATTACAAAAATATGATTAATTATGGTGCATTATAATGGGTATGGAAAGCTAAATTCCACATTTCGAAGCTCAATTCCCAACTCACTCAAGACTCGAGTGTTCAACCAATGCATTCTGCCCGTCCTTACTTATGGCGCGGAAACAATGGCTCTGACCAAGCAATCCTCCCATAAGTTGCAAGTTGCACAGAGGAGCATGGAGAGAATTATGCTTGGAATAACATTAAGAGACAAAGTCGCAGACAAAAGTCTGCGACGTGGTGGATCGAATTGCTTGGTTGAAGTGGAAATGGGCCGGTCACATAGCCATAATGACGGACGACAGATGGACGAGACCGAAAAACCAGAGGCCTCAAGGACGTCCACCGATGAGATGGGTGGACGACATCAGGAAGTCTGCTGGAAGACAGTGGATGGGGGCGGCGCAGGATCGGGAGGAGTGGAGACGGCAGAGGGAGGCCTATGTCCAGCAGTGGACCTCAACGGGCTGAAGTGATGATGATGATGATGATAATGGGTATTTTTCAACGAGTTTTATCTTATGTTTCATTTGTACATTTTGAACGATTTGATAAACATCAGGTTGCAATACTAGTAGATAATAAAATATGAACATAGCGCCGCGCCGTTTCAAAGTATAATATTACATAAGGCACTTAAAATTAAGTTCAAGAAAAGTTTTTTTAAACTTCAAAAAATATATAAATAAGTAGGTACACACTATTTTGAGCACCTACTTAATTTTATATGATTTTCTTTCAGTAATGGCCACATAAGTTTCGTTGGAAAACATACTACCGAACAGAATAATAGGTAAGATGACAAAAATGTTACATTTTCATGATTTTTTTTTTGCACTATGAATTTTTTTTTTAAAACTTACAGTCATATTTTTGTTATGTTAGTAATTAATTTAGAAATAATTGTTATGACAAAAGTATTCTTAAATCTGTCAACTGAGATTTAAAATACTTCATTATCACCAAACAAAACTTAAATCGATGTTTCAATGTAATGCAAATAGAAATAATAATTTGTTCTGACCTCCGCAGTAAAGCCGATCCATCAAACATATGATTGTATTTCATTTTCCCCAAAACTGTAGTTCCCGGGACCATTCCTCACGAGAGTTCCATTGATCCATGGTGGATTGTACCTGGTAAATATATTTTTAATACAGTATTGAAAGAGTGCAAACGTTTTAAAAATCATTGTTTTTAACTACTTTTTTATTATTAATAATCCAACTCCCGACCGGTTTAAAGTGAGTGCTTCTAACATAAATTTCGTTTTAAACATCCTTTAAGCCGATGGCGATGTAAACATTTTTTTGCACTTTAACATACTTCCCGCATCGTAAGCTAACGTACCCTTAACCCGAATGCTTAACGAAGAATCGGTAGCACCTAAATACCTATTACTCCAGAACCAGCAATTATTATTATCTTCCAACAGTTTACGCTATCGTAGATCGTAGGTACGGTGCAATAAAACTAACAAAAAAACACAACACTAACAATACTACTTGTATTTTAACACCAAATCAAATAAATAAATAATTTATAGATCGATAAAATTATAAACGGAGAAAATGATATTCATAATAATACTACTAAAAATAGTTCACGCAACAAAATACATTAAAGAAACTGCGAAATTCATCATTTATTTTTTTTATATTTTTTTATTTATTTCAATATATACATAAACAAAAAACAATACATGTCCTACTGAGTTGCCTACTGCAACTCGTCAGTAAAATACAGCCAAATTCGGTACAAGATCTCTAAAATACATAGCATTTTCCGAATTTAATTTTTTACCTGACATGTTTAAGATCCCTGTATCTAACTATCGAAACAGGACCTCTGATTTGAAGAAATATTATTTTAATAAGTATTTTGAATGATACCTTTTCTACTTGCATCGATATAATATATGGTTTTGCTGTTACTGTAATAATTCACTTTATTGTTTCTTTAGGTTTTATGTTTTCATTGGATTGGTTCTGTTTTTTTTTTTATATATTGTGTTTATTTTGTGATCTAAGCGATGTCAGTGCGTATTAGAATAAAACGAAAATGTGTTTTTTTATTTGTCCCTAAATGAGTTTATTGTAAAAACTCCTAGGGAGCATTGGATTGAAAAAAGAAAATTCTTAATTTTTTTCCATGTAATGTTATTTTTATAAATAAAAAAAAAAAATTAACAGCATTTTCCTCCTTGTAACGAAATTAATAGGACTTCCGTATTTTCTTTTTCCTTCATGTAATATCCACTATTTTCTTTGATTTTCTCAGAAACGATTGGTACTTCATTGTAAGATAGGTACAATGAAGTAATTAGAAATAAAACGCACACAGACCTGTTTGTATTCCCTTTAAAGGTTCCAAAATTTCCTTTTGACAGGTTCGGAAACTGTACCCAAAAAGATCTTTGTTCGGATGTAGTAATTTACAACCATTTTCCTCTTTGGCGCTCTACAAAAAACATGATATATTTATTATGTATTTATTACGTCAATCAACGCAACGCAACGTTGTATGAGAAAAACAATTTGCGTTTAGAAATGTAAATTTTAGATAATATTTTTCAATTTTAAATCAGTATTTAGAAACATAATAACATAACAAGTTACTATAAACATTTTTTAAAAATATTTAACGTTTTATCTAAAATATTTGACAATAATTGATTATCGTGTGACCTAAAATATTTGACAGTTAAATATTGGCTAAAATGGTTACGAGATTGGTATATGTACCTACTGCGAGGCGATAGCAAATAATACGTAGGTACTTAGTAGCTCATTGAATAAATTATGCCAAAACTACAAAAAATAGATTTTCCGATAGTCGTTAATCCCGTGATAAGATTATTGCTTGGTCTCCACGAGGAGTGACGTATTTACATTGTTTTTATTTTAACATTGATAAGACATTGAATAATACTTAAACAATTACATATATGCAATTATTGATTTGTAAAAAAAATCGGTAAAACCATAGGTGTGACCATAAGTGTAGGCGTCGAAAAGCTCCACGCAAGTTATAAAAAACATAATTTGAACAAAGCAGTTTCCTAAGGGGTACACACTATGATCATCAACATCATCATCATACCATATCCGCTCCCTATGTGGAGCATATGGAATCCACAAACTGCCTCCAGGCGCCGCCAGCTCCCGTGCATCCTCCCAAGTCAAGTCCGCGTCCCGCAGCTCTGACGCAAACTGCTGACGAATTGTCATCAGTGGATGACCAGCACGCCGAGAACCTGACGCCTTGTAAAATAGGCAAGCATGGTTTAAGGCTCTCGGGAGGCATACGTAGTATATGGCCTAGCCAGCCGAAACGCCTTCGCCGGATGACAGTAGATACCAAGGGTTGCTGTGTCCGTTGCCTCACCTCTGTGTTCCTTACAAAGTCAAACCACCGCACACCCTAAAATTCTTCTAAGACACCTATTCTGCAAAAACTCAGAAGTCTGCTATCTTGGGCCTGGGTTAGGTGCCCATAACGATTCGCAGCCATAGAGAGAAACAGGTGTGATGCAAAGGCGGCATTTTGTTGATATAATATCATGACTACATAATATATGTTGATATAATATCATGACTACATATATCATGACTACAGCTGACTACATATGAATGATAAATATTTGTAATTTGCTAAGTAAATCTATTGTTTTAATTAGTAATTTATGGGAAACTTTACGGGGTTTCCCCGGGAACCATAAAGTGCAAATGCAGCAGCATCATCCTCTCGAGAGTTGAGAGGAACTTATAATAGTCGTTGAGTGGATTTCAAACATAGAAATAATCCGGGTAATTAAAGGAACGCAAAAAGTTTGGATTTTAAAAGTTAATTTACATACGTTCTTCACTTTTTTATTTTCTCTTTTTAATATATTAAAATATTCGTATTTTAAGCGTCACGCGTCACGTCGCGTCGGCCGGAACCCAAAAAGCCGACATAAAGGTAAAGATTTTCATTTTTTTTTTAAATCGTGCATATCCTGAAGCTGAGACCCTGATCTTTGCTGACCGACAAAAGACAAGAAACCGCACAAAAATTCACCCCATCGAGAAGGAGGTCCCCATTCAAATTTTTAAATTTAAAAATCTGAATCATGTCCTAACAATGTTTGAATAATTAAAATATAACTCATTGTAAAATACCCTATTTATCTTATAAACTTTTATCTCATAGTACACCGTATATAATAAACTTGACGTACAAGCGGGAAACCAGTGAATCTACATCACATTTGGAGTCGGTTTTGTGGATTTTAAAATTTTTATTTGACCCATAGTTCTCGAGAAAATTGAATAAGAAATTGTTTTTTTCTTTCAATAAATTTTTGCAAATTGTTATCAAATATCACTTATTTAGTAAAAATAATACTTTCCACAAAGAAAACAAAATAAAAACTGCATTTTAAATAGAATTTTTGCAATTTTACCCTAATCTGCGCTACTTATGAAAAACTTTTGTGAGAAGAAAAAAATTTTTTTTTTCTCAAGTCATATTACACTCTAAATATGATGTAGATTCACCAGTTTTCAGGTTGTACTACGAGTTTTGTTACTCCATGTATATTGTTTGTAATCTTCAAAAGATTATATTGAAGATTATATTAAAGAAGAACTTGGAAAAAAACGAATGTTCTTTATTTCGTTTTCATATTAAATAATCCACCGAAGATTGTTCTATAGATTCTATATGTTCGTAGATATAACAACAATAGATTAAAAATTAAACAGGATTCTTGTAAAAAAACTTACCATTTTTATATTCCCACGGAATGAAGTGTTAAAATATCACTCTTATAAATAGGTATGTATTTTGTTATCGTTTTTTTAACAATTAATGCTATTAAAACATTGTAAAGGAAAAACGACGTAATGAGTTGATTGAGCATTGAAGATTAGTTTACAGGTGGCATGACAGGTAAATAACATACATTTACTGAGTAAAAATATTACAAGCAAAATTAAAACTGTTATATAAAACATACAAAAACAAATTATTCCCTGAAACCGTGGAAAGAGCGATTCCAATGGTAGACATGTAGAATTTATTAAATTTTAAAAATCTTTTTACGTGAACAGTAAAAATGCAAGAATTTAATCAATAAATTAATGCTTTAAATTTAGCCAAGAAACTGTTTTATGTACAATAATTATTCTTAAAATTCGAAAAATGACGAGACCTGTTTAGAAGGCACGACGACAATAAAAAAAAATCACATTTATTCAAACGCATTAACGTCAGCAAAATTATTTAAAAAATTTCGAAAAATTCACAAATTCCTTGTTGATTAAAGAAAAATGAATGCAATCATATTACTTTCTAATAATAAAATCTTCACTATAAAAAAATTCTCGATATTACTTTTAATTTCCGATCAATACTTTGTACCGATCATTAAAAATCTGTGCTAAACTGAGAACCGACTTTATCTTCGCACAAACTAAAGTAGTCTAAAAAAGATATAACGTAAAATATTTGCGACTCGACATCATGAATAATGATGATTCATGATTCATGATAAAAATAATACTAAGCGCACTTTATATGGGACAGAAAACTGTACAGTTTCTTGTGCAGTGTATAAAGCGAAAACTGTATGGAATATTGAATGGTTCGCGCGACGTAAACGTTTTAAGTACTTAAATATTGATAAATTGATTGCTTTTAAAAACGTAAAAATCAAATAATATATTCACATAATTAACTATATTAACAATTTCCTGTGTGCAAACATGATAATAACTTACAGTCGCGCAATACATACAGGGTTGTAAGAGGCCAATTCAGTACCTACCTCCCCAACCTTTAATTCATCAAGTTACCCATCTTGGCCTTTCTTAGCACGGCTAAGTTGGCACCACTGACATTCTTAGGCATCAAAAATGGCTACCGTTTCCGCCACTTCCCTCCGGCCCGGCTTTCCACACGGAAGCGTTTCCAGGATGGACGATTGAAAGTTTTCGCCACAAGTCCTAGTATTTCTGAATCAAAGTGTAGTGCACAGGTTCCAGGCTCCACGGCCGCGTCCCGTGCCCTGCCGTCACGCAGAAGTCCCAAGGTAGCTATAGAAGTCTTTAAGTCGCATATAGCGACAACTTCGCACGAGGCCAGCCCAGCACAGCCATGGTCGGAGCTAGCCTGATTCCCCTCGAAGCCGCG
>JAGVSP010004609.1:0-53739 GCA_022494985.1 Micrasema minimum
AGAGTTGTTTCAAAACAATCGGAGAATAATTGATAAATACGTATTTATAAACAAGGTAATTTTTAATGAATTAATATGCACCACTACAAAGTGAGTTCCTCTTACATAAATTGCATAAATTAACTTTAATGCTGTTGACATCTTAACAGAGACGAGAATTTTGGAAGGGAATATGGATATATAGGCATTTACAGGGCTTATGGCCTGTCATTGGCTGGGTTAAGTATCACAACATTCCCCATTTCGCCTAGTATTTTATATCCATATCCCTTTCAAGCTTCTCGCCTTTGTTGAAATGTTAAATGTAATTCAGTTTAGCCCGTAATGGGTGAATTCCAGTTTTAGTCTACAAGTAGGTATTTGGACACACTCAAAATGTTGATTCTCTATTGAGATGTCAATTGTAATTTAAAATTAGCCCGTAATGGGTGAATTCCAGTTTTAGTCTACAAGTAGGTATTTGGACACACTCAAATATTGTTCATAAATTGTAATGCTGTTTTATCAACACTTTAAAATTTTAATAAAGCGACTTACACGTCCTGTATTTTTTTATTATAAATATTAAAAAATACATGTCTCGCATCCTATATTTATAAAATTCGTGTTGCTCGAAAAGCATATTGTTAGGCATGATTGTGAAACCTTTTGACGTATTTTCGCAGTGGTATATGACGGCTTTGTACACATGGTTAAAATTTCTCATGAACATCCAATAATTCTGAAAAATAAATTAATATCATGAGTTTTCACATCAAATGTGAACTGGCTGATCAAACTGAGTGGCACGTGTCTCTGTGCAGTATTTGGAAATTCTCGCAGCAGTATTTATGATTTTCATATTCGTATGTACATATTGTACATATTATATTAGTACCTACGCAATATTCAGTGGCCTGGCATTCTTACCAGGAAATCTTTCTGTACCTGAGAGCTGAAAAGCCTCATCTTTCAAAACATCGTTTTCAGGAGCCGCACTTCTCCGATTTTTAACAATTAAAAATTAATGAAATCATTTGTAACCGACATAGATTTTTGTATTTTCTGGTAATAAACGTCACTAATTTGCTGTCACACTCGTGAAATATTGTGATTGCCCGCCTCGTGGCATAAAGGTAGCGCGCTTGGCTACTGTGCATGAGGTTGCGGGTTCGAACCCCGTAGAGATCAACATGAAATATTTATTTACATGTTGTTTCATATTCATATTTCGTGTGTGATACCTTGGACTGGCAGTGAAGCGTAAGACTGATCGTCTTTCCTTCATGTAATAAAAATGATCCAAGATACACTGCAGTTGGTGTTACAATGTAGTGCCCTATGCACCGCTAACGGTGCACCTAAGTGCGGATAAGGGAAAGAAGTAGTAGCAATTCGCTGTCACACTCGTGATTTGCCTATTTAAGTTGTGGCCATGAATCTTGATTTCCTCCATATTCGTATGTTATCTTCTCGCATAGTCTAGTATCCCAAAAAAATCAATAAGGAATTACTACCTTAAGAGGCAGGCAAAGAGGATGAAACGCCAACCCTTTGTATCTTGGGATACAAATTTGGTTTTTCTACATTTTACGTATTCTCTCGCTAACAGGGCGGTTATACCAACTTTTCGCTTGTCAACTTTTAAGCTCGTCTACTTGATCATACTGTCCTATTCTGCCTCCTCGGGGATAAACTAACAAATTATTTTTATGAAAACGAGGATAAACATCACGACTCATGACACGCCCTTGTCGTTTTATTTTATTATTACTTAAAAAGAGGATAATTTGAGGAATAAATGTATGATACTATGAATAAATGTGTGTAGATATATAATTATATATGCATGTATTTAAACATGTTCATTCGTTAATCTTACGGTAAAGTTACGGAAGATCTAAAAACGTAAACATGTATACGCCACGAGGTGAAATTTGATGTCGCAGGTATAATTTAAGGTACGAAAAATATCGAAATTGTCGAATCATGTTTGTTTTGGTGAAAGTTTTATTTATCCGACCCCTTTTTTTATGATCGAAGAATCAGCAATTGGGAAAACCTTTTTTATATTATTGTACGGTGTACTGATCTGATTGTACTAGATTGCATGTACCAGCAATATTGTCATATTGAAGGCAAATTATTTATGTGTGTAGTAAATTTTATGTTAAAAGAGAAATACCTAAAATATTTAATACCATCTGGCCGTCCGTCTGTTGTATTTTATTACATTTTGACAAAGACTCTAGAACCTTATTTACTCGGGACATAATATTGTATTAGGAAATGAAATTTAAAACTCTATTGGGTATTAAACAATTCTTCCTCTGAGGTTAAACATATCAAAATATTAACCAAAGGCAGGTTTAACCTCAATAGGTCAAACTTTGGTACATTTGAGAGTATGTAATCAATATATTAGTGGTATCCTATGTTTTTTAGGTAGATATAAGTAATCGTCAACACAGCGTTATAATATAATATCGCTTGGTAACATTTTGCTTTGCATTTGTATGATGACTTGCTGCAAACCAATTTTCTGCTATGACGTAATATTATTTTACACACATCATTATCTATTCTTGGTAGTTCATTGATTTTATTAGATTGTATTGTGGTGAGATGGTATTTGGATGGTAAAATACCATCTCGTCATGGATCCGCCACGATGAGACTCTCTGGTAATTTCGTCCGAACGAGGATCGGAAAATGGAAGAGGACTTACCAGAGCTGGACTCAAGGGCGGGATATGAAGATGAAGGACCACCAGGAAGGGCGAAGTATCCTGGAATACCCTGAACACCACGTCGAACTGGCGCGGCGGGTCACAAACGAGGGGCACAGCACACTTTACTCACTATTGGTCGAGGGGATTCGGGAATTGGAGTCTGGGAAGCTTGGAGATGGATGACGAGTATCACGAGGGTATAACGAGGGTGGATAGAACGAAGAAAGATCAGGATCACGAGAAGGACGGATGTTGCGAGGTAGAGTAACGTTGCTGCGCTGAGCGAATATTCGAGACTGAATTTTAGTTGGATAACAGGTGACAAAACGGAATGGGAATGGGTGAAGGTAGGCGATACATTTTGGGAGGAATTCGGACTACCTATACCAGAGAGTATCAATGATGGCCAAACCATAGCTGCCCGCCTTGAAGTCTTCGACTTCAAAACACTTCGCGGTTGAACAATTTTAAATTCGAGGGATAGCGGCGTAATAATGAAATAAATAACGATTTTAAAGAAATAGTAACGAAAACAAACAAACGATGACGAAATAAATTTAAAGAACGATATTTAGATATTTAAGGGTTGTTGCGAAAGGAGGGATAAAAACAATGTGAGGCGCGCTCATTACCGTAGGTAGGACGGCTTGGTAAATTTCTGTAGAATTTGATCGATACGCAAAATATTATTCGGCAATTTTCCAGATGAGAATTTAAAAGGAACGTTTAAATTGTTGTTTTTATCATTCTTACAATCGCGAAAATTAAAATCCCGAGCATCTTTTAGGGCGGGAAGGTGAGTTTTCCCCATTACAATATACCCGAGTACTGTCTCTATTGCTACGAGATCTCCTTCAAGATTCGAGACTTTTCCTGCACGAACTAGAGAACCGAAAAGTTCAACACCTATTATCCCGTCAATTTCTTGAGATTCATGGAAATATGGATCGGCCAAGTTTACATTATTCAAATGCGGAAAGTTTTCTCGAGTTTAGAGAAAAGCTAGGTAATTTGTCCGTTACCTTTTTAATAACTAACGCATTAACGTCGTAAACGAGCTTTGAATCAATACGAGATGTGAGGAAAATTTTGTAGAGCCAATGGCTGATTTGCTACATCTCGATATTCCTTGAATTACCGATTCTGAGATTTGAATGTTTATTTTTGCTCTTTTACATAATTATCTGCGAGGTGGGATTCCATGAAGATGCGATAAGACTGACATCATTTGAAATTGATGAAGTCGAAGGTAAATTTTCGAGTTCGTTTACATTTCGAATAGGTTTTTGCTTTTCGGAGGTACTAAAATAATCCACGACATGTAAAGATGTGTGGTGAGAGTAACCACATATCGCACATTTATTAATTGAATTTACAGTGAAGCTTAGAATGACTTCCCATACAATTTAAACACAACTGATTTTCTATTATACAACGCGTTTCCTATCTTCGGCGCTAAGATTTGCATACTTACTGCTGCACTTATACAATGTGTGGACGACCATCGCACAGAGGACAGTTATATTTAAGCGACTGATTGACCGAAGTGTCATCAGAATTAACAATAAATGTCTGCAAACGTTTACTTTTTAGCGATTCTATACATTCGACCCGAGAACAATATTTTTGACTGTTCCTTTACAAAATTTAACCAGATCTGAGAATTTTGGAATAGAAGAATCTCTGTAATTTTGTTCGAATAATCTTACAGAAGCCGATATCTAAAGTTTTTAATGCGATATTCAACAACATAAAATCGTACGGATCTGGGATATCGAGCTGGTCTAATGCCATAGTGGAACCGACGAATATTTGCAAGAAATCATCTAAGGAAGAAACTGAAGAAACTTTAATCGGTTCAAATTGAAATATCTGATTTAAGTATGTAGTAGCTAATTCGCGTTTATCTTCATATTTTTCTTTTAATGATTCGTAAATAAGATCGTAATTTTCCGAAGATGCGCTAATCCCATATAATATTTTACGAGCTTTTCCAGTCAGACAGCCGATTAAGTACTGAACTTTTTCATAATTTGTAAGATCAGAATTTAGATGCACTAAGGAATTGAAATTTTGATAGAATAACCTCCAGTTCTTTATCTGACCGTCAAAAGAAATTAACTCTATAGCTCTCAATTTCGGTTGTCGAATTTGTTCTGTTGGCGCAGGCGCGGGCGGTTTAGAATCATTTATTTGATATCTCGGACGTTTCTTTCGCGGTACTGGATAAAACATAATAATTCGTCAAAGGACTGCCTGTAACGAAAGTCCACTTCGTACTTGGGGTCCATTGCGATTTGTAATTCGATTTGTAAATCCAACGTTTCTCTAGAAATTCGCGTCTATTTTGGTCTAAACGTTTTCAGTCCTAATGAGGAAATCACTAATTTTTTCTCTAGTTGATAAATCTTCACTCAAATTAAAGACATTATTAATCAATTCGTAAATACTGGCTAAATTTGCATTTAGCATTTTTAACTTTTTGTCTCCTACATTTTTGTTCGCCATCTTAAAAACCGATAAAGTGTAAAATATTTATAACGCAGTAAATTAGTTCGAGTTAAATTAAAGATATGTAATATACGAGGTCAATAAAACTATTATTAAATACGGACGAATGTTAGTGCAGCAAATAAACTGGTTATCAAAAGTAGGTGAAGTGCACAAAATGTAACAATAATTTAATTTGTGAAAGAATTAACACAAATATAAATATGTTAACGCGTCAATATTATAATACTATATCTAACAAATATATATATATCATAATCAACTTGATTTTTATTTTTGTTGTTGATGGAATTTTAATTTTAAACGGGTTTATAACATTCGAAAAACGAGGGGTTCTTTTAATCCGGTACGATTAGGACCAATGGATCCGCCACGATGAGACTCTCTGGTAATTTCGTCCGAACGAGGATCGGAAAAATGGAAGAGGACTTACCAGAGCTGGACTCAAGGCGGGATATGAAGATGAAGGACCACCAGGAAGGGCGAAGTATCCTGGAATACCCTGGAACACCACGTCCGAACTGGCGCGGCGGGTCACAAACGAGGGGCACAGCACACTTTACTCACTATTATGTCGAGGGGATTCGGGAATTGGAGTCTGGGAAGCTTGAGATCGGATGACGAGTATCACGAGGGTATAACGAGGGTGGGATAGAACGAAGAAAGATCAGGATCACGAGAAGGACGGATGTTGCTGAGGTAGAGCGTACGTTGCTGCGCTGAGCGAATATTCGAGACTCGAATTTTAGTTGGATAACAGGTGACAAAACGGAATGGGAATGGGTGAAGGTAGGCGATACATTTTGGGAGGAATTCGGACTACCTATACCAGAGAGTATCAATGATGGCCAAACCACGTCAACTTTATTTAATGAGTTTAAGTATTGCATTAAATAAAAGATGTTACATTACTTACGTATGCAGGTTGTTTTTTATTTAACAAAGGTAACTTAAAATATGTACAACACGTTATATTTAAAGCAATGAATTGAGGAATTGAATCACGAGGACGTTCTGGGAGTGTGTCGCGGAACGGCCAGCGGCAGGGGAGCCCAAGAGGAAGTGAAGTCTCTAGCTAGCGCCTACCGGCGCCAACGCTAAGTACCTAGTTTCCCGGCTATCGAGAATATGGGGGTTGCCATATACCTCCCCCCCAGCCTCTGCGGTACCAGAGGAGGTCGCCTTGCCCGTCCACAGTCCAGTTCATCTGGTGATGTGCAGTAGCAGTGTTGCATGTCCCCTATAATCAGAAGTATTACAAAGTTCTGTAATATTTGAGTAAGAGGTAACATGGATGATAGAATGATGTTATTAGATTATGCTGTACATAGGGTATGAGAAGGTTTAATATGAATATATTTTTGCGCGAAGGGGATGTACTTAACTTGAGGCAAAGTGGTGGCCACTTGTTAGTGTAGTATTCCGAAATCTCGCACGGTTCTACCAGAATCTTGTTTGGCTACATTTCTCCTTCTCTGCTTCTGGCGCTATTTGGGTAGTGGGTGGTCCATCAGCAGTTTGGTGGTGCGTCCTCCTGCCTGCGCTGAATGCAGGTTTTAACCGGTCGAATGTGACGTTTTTTGTCGGTTTTCCTTTCATTTTTGAATATAAATGTTTTGGTTGTCTCTGGATAAAGACTTTGAATGGGCATCGTAGGGTGTTTGCAGCGGTCTCTTGTACCCGTCCATTCTTCACAAAAACGTGCGTGCATGTTTTAAGGTCTTTGTGAACAAAATGTTTTTTTGCATACTTTTGTGGGAAGTACTGGTGGTTTTTATTGTGGTGAAGAAACTACTGCAGCTTTCTCGAGCAGGTAGTTTTCAGCCTCGTTCTAGGCGTAGACTTGATAAAGAAATCATATGGCATGCTAGCGTACGCTGGTGCCATAGTGAGTTCAGCAGGTGTTTGGGTTGTTTCATCTCTCGAATTGCATTTCTCAGACCAAGTAGTATTTATGGTAGAGCTTCTGTCCACTGACTTTCCGGATGTGCCATTATAGCTGCCCTCAATGTTTCTATGCCAGCGCTCTAACTATTCCGTTTGACTGTGGGGTGTACGCTGTCGTACGGATGTGGTTTGATGCCCAGTGCGTTTTGTTAATTTTTGAAGAGTAGCGATTCGACGAATTGACGTCCTTGGTCGGTAGTTATTGCATCTGGTACTCCGAAACGGGAAATCCAATGTCCATGAGCGCACAGGGCCACTGTCGATTCCGCTGTCATAATATCTCTTTAGTGGGATTGCCTCTGGCCATTTGTGAATCGGTCGAATGATTTTGGTGAATCGGTCGATGATTGTACTAGCATAGGTATATGGTAGTCTCTGGACGTGGAAAAAAAAGGGTCCTACTAGATCGATGTTTAATGTGCCGAATCTCCTCTCAGGTGGTGGATACAATCAAGTCAATTGATGAGAATATTTTTGCGCTATTTAACTTGTGCGCGAAGTCGTATATCTGAGGGATAGGATACTTGTCCGGTATTGTTTTTGCATTGACCGTCTGTAATCTCCGCATGGTTCGCCACTCCCGTTGGGTTTTTTTTACCATATGTAATGGGCTGACCAATTGCTCTTGGATGGGCGGCATTACGCCTTGCTCGATCATCGAAGTTAAATTCTTTTTTTTGCCACCTTTCGAGCTGCGCCGGTGCGAGTCTTCTAGCTCGAGCTGTTGTCGGTTGTCCTTTTGTCTCGATAAAATGTGTTTACGTTGTGTCGAGTCGTCTCAGTGGTCCCTTTTGATTTTGGCTCTTGTGGATGGGGCAGGAAATTTGCTGAGGAAGTGTGATAAGCATCATTTGCGTTTATTGTTGATATTCCGCTTGACGGTGTTTGTTGTCGGAATCCCTTGGATTTTAGCTTTGTAGTGTTATCCACTAATTGCCTCTTTCTCAGGTTGACTGTAATGTTGAAATGATGGAGGAAATCGGCCCCTAATATGGGTTTTGAAACGTCTGCGATAATGAATCTCCATTGAAATCTGCGGGCGTAATCCAGGTTTAATTCAAACGATTGTCGATCCGAAGCTTTTGATCACTGTCCCATTGGCTGCGTACAATGTTGCGTCTGCAGTTTTGCGTTGAATGGTTCTATTTTTAAGTATGTTCGACTTAGGAATGACGGAGATCTCAGCGCCTGTCCACGAGCAGTTTTGAGTCCTAGTACGTTTATCCGTTTACGAAGAGGCGGTGAATACTATCGGAAGAGTCGCAAGCCTCTACTGTGTCTCCCGATCTTCGTTTCCCTGTGCCGTTCGTTTGTATGCGCAGGGCTGTTGACACTTCCTGGCCCTATTACCAAATCTTCCGTGGAAATAACAGTAATGGACTATCTTGGTTGACGTTCTGGGATAGACCTTGATGAGGCGCGAACATAGATGAATTTTTTTGGAACGGTGTCTGGTGTTTGTATCTGTTTCCGGATCGCGACCTCGGATATCTGAGCTGCTCACTACCGTTATATAATTTTCAGTGCTTGTATCTCAGTTGTAAGTTTTTATTAATTTGTCTAATTGTAAATGTTGCTATTGCTTCTACAACATCGTTGGAGTCTGTCAGGTTTTCTGTCTATTTCGAACCTCCAATTGAGTAGAATTCCGGACCGGCACAAGTCCTCTACTATCTTGTCGGCTGTTTGTGGCTAAATGCGGTTAGGTCTGTCTCTGTTAGAGCTGATATAATAGCCTAGCTTGTTGGGGTAGTACGTTGTGTCCAGAGTGTTTTTATTATAGCATTGTCGCTTAGCGTCGGTCCAGGCGAGTTCCTTCATGTATCGGAGAAGTTCGCTTGGTTTCCTGTCCCGTAGACAGTTGAATTCCCGTTAGTAATTTTGTGAGTCTTTTTTCTTCTGAGTCTTGCAGGCGAGTATCATGAGTCCCTTTAATTTGTGAGCATACATTTGGTTGCTGGGTGGTTGAGTGATACTAGTCGCTGACTAACACTAGGGTCTCTGGGGTCCATTGCTGCGACTACGTGAAGTACTGTTTGTGCTGTGGTCTTTTCGTTATTCCAGTTGTGGCGAATTGAGCCTCGGCCTGGACAAACCAGAGGTTAATGTTGTCTCTCCAGCATGTTGGTAATCTGATTTGGACCCTTTGTATTTCCTGGAAACTCACGTCTTCAGTCGCGGTTCTTCTTTACCGGATCCATTTTTTCTTGTTGTCTTGTTGTAGTAAGATACAGTATACATTAACCTGTTAATCGATGGTAAGTACTCGTTTATTGAATGAAAGAACGGCGGTGCAACTGTTGGGATAAAGAGTTAATGTAAAGTTATGAAATGTTTGCAAAGCCTTATTACGAACAAATAATTAGGCGTCTTTGATTACAGGTTAGGAAATAAGGCAAAAAAGTAAGGTAGTTTGTCTATCGAAATAAAAAAAGAGAAAATTAAATGATGAAGGATGAAATACTGTTGATGAGAGTAAAGTAGGCTGATGATTGACAAGTGATAAATGGGGACTACTGCCTGGATTCCCCGCCGCGTCGTCCCGTGTCGTATATTAATTTTTTTAGTATTAATATTTGTTTATGTTGTAGGAACCTATAGTTCGTAAACCCTGTGATAGGCCCGAAATGCTAAGTACAGATGAAATGTATTAAAACGAAAAAAGTATTCGAAGGTTATAAAACGGTCAAATTAAAAACGAACGAAGAAATTTTGTACTGATGCGCGGATGTAACAAGAAATTATTAACAATTTTAAAGTTTAAAAAGTGTGTGGTAGGTATATACTGAAAATGCAACAATACTTTTGTAATCATGAGAATTTTCTCGCGGAAAAATCGTCAACTTTATTGAATGAGTTTAAGTATTGCATTAAATAAAAGATGTTACTTACGTATGCAGGTTGTTTTATTTAACAAAGGTAACTTAAACTATGTACACGTTATATTTAAAGCAATGATTGAGGAATTGATCACGAGATGTTCTGGAGTGTGTCGGATGCGGCCGGCGGCAGCGGGAGCCCAAGAGGAAGTGAAGTCTCTAGCTAGGCGCCTACCGGCGCCAACGCTAAGTTCCTAGTTTCCGGCTATCGAGATATGGGGTTGCCATAGTATCATAATTAATTGAATAATTTAGTATTGCTGTCAGAAATATGCATATTTTTTAATACTATTACTGCTTCTTTCCCTTATCCGTACCCAATGGTGCATAGGGCACTGCACGCACAGGAATTGATGGCATATCGCTTAGCTAGAATTCATTTTGCGGAATCTATATGCTCCACACGGGGAGCGGAAATTCATTAATTATGATTATTATGAAAAAAAAGCTTTTGTTAAACATTTATTGTACACCCTATAAAATTACAAATAAACTCAAAATCCTATCCAATTTAAACATTTTAGTAGAGTATTGCTATCCAAGGCAAGTTATTTAAGTCTGTTAATGAATTATTATTTTATTTCTTAAGACCAGTTAATTTAAAAACTAATTGATTCCGAGAGAAATTAATCACAGAAGTTCAAAGCGAATTAGTTTGCTTTCTCCATTGAATAGAATGTACAAATTGTTAATAAACTTTCATATATTTCTTTAGAAGGAAAATTATTGACCCATTTAAACGTGGTAATAATCGGGGACTTGGGGAAATGTGGATTTAGCGTTTTATTATAAATTTGATTTCCTATTCAAATATATCGCGAACAAAGAGATTTTGATTTGTTTTTTAATTGGCTCTCGTTAATTAGTTCTATTTAACTAAGGGTAATAATTAAAAACATTTTAATAATTCCTAGTTGAAGTAGACTGTGCTGTAGGCAATTACCTACATCAACCCTTTTTATTTGTATGGCTGTATTAAATATATTTCAAAACATTAACTTTTCCTCACATTGAAACCGGATTTTTCATTATTGTCATTCAACACAAATTGAATTGTACAATTAGTTTATTTTGTATGCAATTAAAACTTCTTCTCTAGAGAGTTGGTAGCACTTCTTAAAGCTTTCAAAAATGAAAAGCTTTTGACATTGCAGCAGCACTGCATTGTTGCAAAATTTAGTTAACTGCCACAAATGGAAATGACCCATATTTTGGCCTAAATTGCAACACAGTATGAAATTTATTCATTTTTTAGTACTAATGGGGTGAATTTAAATTCATGGAGTCTGTTAAAGCAAATAATATACCTAATATTATTTATATTGCACATTATTATAGAATAACTTTTTCCTCTTCTTCTTTCACCACGTTCGCTCCTATGTGGAGCATGTGGATATCACTTGATCCCTCCAGGAGACCCTATCACCAGCCAGCTCTCTCGCCTCCCCCCACGTAAGGTCCGCATCCATCAGCTCCGCCGATTACATCCGTAGAATGGTCATCGACGGGATCCTGCAGGCAGGCGTAAAGAAGAGGTAGCTCGGGTTCAGGCTCTTCCGAGGCATCCGGTGTACACGCCCAAGTCAGGTCCGTCTTCACGACTCCAGTTATTGGAGGTTGCTGCATCTGTTTCCGAACTGCATCGTTGGTTATGAAGCCAAACCACCTAATGCCTAGTATCCTTCTCAGACTCTTGAAAACTCAATAAGCGAGCATTCTGAGCTTTTGTGAGGTGCCAGGATTCACATCCATAAAGGAGCACCGGCACAATACAGTAGTTATAGAGTCGGCATATTGTTTTGACCGAGAATAACACCATTTAAAAATGTAATTTTTTTGTTCACCAATAACCATAATACACCTATTCAAGACCTAATGGTGCATGGGGCATTGGTTTACCAAGTTACTATGTACTCGGACATGTTTCTTTTTCGCGTTAAAATCTACGTAAAATTTATGTTTTATTTGGAAATCATAACCATTGCTGGTTATATTTTACATAGTATATCAATACTGCTATGTTATTGGATTACTGGCTGTATTTTCATGTAAGCTCTTAAATAATGGGGGGAGTGAATAATAACATACACGTTTTCAGATCAAATAATATTGCAATAAACAACATTTTTGTGTCCAAATACTCGTTAGTCGGTTTAATAACACCGCCGTTATTCATACAATTTCCCAATAACTGAAAATCTCTTTGCTGACGTACATAATTCAGGGTTCAAATGAGAATAAAATAATCCATTTTCTACCTCGGAAAAAAGGTTTGTTATAGCGATTCATTGATTATTTAAAAATATTTGAAAATTTATGATCTCGTATTCTTATAAATTTTAGTTATATGCATACTTATTTAACTGAATTCTTTTTTACGTATTGTGTTATTCTGGGTTATTATGCCGCGTATGTGGGCTTCGTGTTGTCGACGTTTTTGACCACAATGCAGAGTCCACCTTCAGGGCTGATGCATGAGTACTGTTTTATGTGTTTTTAAGTGGGAGGATTTTGTACCGTGTCGCAGTCGGGCAATGTATGTGATTAATTGTGAGGAGATTGTACCGTGTCGCAGTCGGGCAATGTATTTGATTAAGTTTGAGGAGTTTGTACCGTGTCGCAGTCGGGCAATGTATGTGATTAAGTGTGAGGAGTTAGTACCGTTTGTTTGTTTTTCAACAAAACAAGGAAGACATGAACATGCTGATATGCAATGTAGACCATTCAATATAAACATGTTTGTAGGTTGCATTCAATACACTAGATATTGCTAGAATATAAAAGATAAATACGTGGAAAACATTATTGACAGTTATCCCCGCTTTCTAATTAATAACTAGCCAACAAAGCAATAAAATAAAATTTTAGGGGTGAAAAAAAGGAGAATTGGTGACTTTGTATACACCGTGTCCCACGATGAGACCGCGAAACTCCGGAGGGTGATTGTTCATGGTATTCTGAGAAAAAAATCCTTATAAAGTTTTTTGATCCGGGCATTTTTAATAATTAATTAAAAAAAAGTATTAATAAAAAAGCGACTATGTAATACTGGCTTCTGTTTGAAATGCTAGCGGTGGCGGGGTGGCGGTGGGCGGGAAGGAGTGGGGGTCCGCTCTGGTCACCGAACGCCTTGCCTTTCGAAATTCGAATTTCATATCTGAAATTGGTGCAGGTCACGTGGTGTTAGCCAGTTCAAATTAAAATCTACGTAAAATTTATGTTTTATTTGGAAATCATAACCATTGCTGGTTATATTTTACATAGTATATCAATACTGCTATGTTATTGGATTACTGGCTGTATTTTCATGTAAGCTCTTAATAATGGGGAGTGAATAATAATAATTGCAATAAACAACATTTTTTGTGTCCAAATACTCGTTAGTCGGTTTAATAACACCGCCGTTATTCAGACAATTTCCCAATAACTGAACATTTCTTTGCTGACGTACATAATTCAGGGTTCAAATGAGAATAAAATTATTCATTTTCGTAAATTTTTCTAACTCGGAAAAAAGGTTTGTTATGGCGATTCGTTGATTATTTAAAAATATTAGAAAATTTATGATCACGTATCCTTATAAATGCATACTTATTTATCTGAATTCTTTTTTACATATTGTTTTTTCTGGTTTATTATGCCGCTTACGTGGGCTTCGCGTTGCCGACGTTTTGGACCACAATGCAGAGTCCATCTTCAGGGCTGATGTATGAGTACTGTTTTATATGTATTTAACTGTGAGGATTTTGTACCGTGTCGCAGTCGGGCAATGTATGTGATTAAGTGTGAGGAGTTTGTACCGTGTCGCAGTCGGGCAATGTATGTTATTAAGTGTGAGGAGTTTGTACCGTGTCGCAGTCGGGCAATGTATGTGATTAAGTATGCGGAGTTTGTACCGCGTCGCAGTAGGGCAATGTATGTGATTAACTGTGAGGAGTTTGTCCCGTGTCGCAGTCGAACAATGAATGTGATTAACTGTGAGGAGTTTGTCCCGTGTCGCAGCGGACAATGTATGTGATTAAGTATGAGGAGTTTGTACCGCGTCACAGTCGGGCAATGTATGTGATTAACTGTGAGGAGTTTTTACCGTGTCGTAGTCGAGCTTTGGAATCACTGAGTTCCATGAGGTTTGTATTCGTAACGTTTTAGGATTCTTGTATATTTCTATAACTTTTTTATTAATCGGGCCTAATGTTTTTGAGCTTTCCAAGGACAGTTGGTTCAAATGAGAAATTATCACCTGTTTATATATAGTGTTCTGCAAGAGCTGATTTTCTCTGGTAGCCCAACTTGCATGCACCTTGTGCTCTTTGATTCTTGTCATTGTGTTTCTGGCTGTCTGATCTATGTAAACTGTTTCACAGCTTTTGCAATTTAACTTGTGGTCTCCGTCTGTTTCAAGTGGGTCCCGATCTTTAACTGATTTTACCAAGTTTACTTTTGAGCTTACTTGTGAGGTCGTACGAAATTGCCTCAACAAAACAAGGAAGACATGAACATGCTGATATGCAATGTAGACCATTCAATATAAACATGTTTGTAGGTTGTATTAATTACACTAGATATTGCTAGAATATAAAAGATTAATACGTGGAAAACATTATTGACAATTATCCCCGCTTTTGATGATAATTACTAGCCAACAAAGCAATAAAATAAAATTTTAGGAGTGAAAAAAAAGGAGAATTGGTGTATTATATATGTAATGGCTTATTTTAAAATGATTTAACTATAATAAGGATAACCGCGGGAGAAAAAATTATTATAGAGTAAATATTCAATATTTCAAATCTCCCAAAGCGCTATTTTCGAAGTCTCGTCTCATAATACCTAAAACTAGGGATTTCTGGTGTACCATGAAGTATTGTAATGTGTCCTTCGATATAAATATTAATTATCACCAAGAGATTTTTTTTTATTTAGCGTAAATAGTAATCTTAGATATTTCTATGGATCCAACTCTCCTAAAAATTCAATACTACGAAAAATGCTTAGTAAAATAGCAACACTTAGTAATATAATGCAATATATAGCAATGCTAAGTAATATATAAACCAATTTACTGAAGTGTCTTTAACCCTTTAAGATGTATGGTTCCTCTGGGAACGGTGATGTAACAGCGCGTTACACTAGCGGAAACCTCCAGTTTTAAATGAAATAATTTGCGGGAAATATTCTTTTATATTTTGTTGCTAACTTAAACTAACTTGAATATGACTAAGTGTAAGATCGTAGTAAATGGCGATAGCTTGAAACAGGTGGAAGAATTTGTATATCTGGGAAGCATGTTCACTAGGGATGGAAATATGGATAAGGACATTAAAAGGAGGGTTAGTGCCGGTAACAGAGTTAATGGTGCCTTAAAGTCGGTCGTATCTAATAAGTGCTTATCAAAAGAGGCTAAATTGGCAGTTCATAATGGAGTTCTGGTACCAACCCTTATGTATGGTAGTGAAGCGTGGTGTTGAAAAAAGAAGGACGAAAGTAGATTGAATGCAGTTGAAATGCGATCTCTCAGGCGAATGTGTGGTAAGACTATGTATAATAGGTGTACAAATGTCGAAATTAGAGCAGAATGCAAGGCTGAGATAAGCATTATCGACAAAATTAAGAAAGCTCTGTTACGATGGTTCGGTCATGTAGAGCGAATGGATGATGAAAGAACGCTAAAAAAATATATGTTGCGACTGTGCCTGGATTTAGAAATCCCACTACTTTCCTCCTCCCGGATCTCTACCTTGTAGTGGTGAGGAGGCTTGAGTGTTTCGATGATGCACCGGACTATGTTGGCGGTAGTTTAACTGCCGGTAGGGGCTCCCAAGCCAAACGGACTGGTGTTGAGAAACCAGACGAAAAGAGATCCAAAGGCAGCCCATGCCTGAGTGGGTAGGTCGAGCCGACCTCAGGGGTCGCAAGGCACATGGTGAGATTCAAAACTAGATATTCTCGGTTATGAACGCGAGGCGCGATTGGCTAAGGGATTGGGAGAAGGAGAACGTGGATATTCTTCCGATACATTCCGATTATTCCACTCCGGTCGGTAAGTAATACTGAATCGTAATTTGCGTCGTGCCTTCGTAACGGGTTACGTCACTGAGCAAGTTTTCAGTGCGTTTTGTGTTAGGTACAAGTATATTTAATTGAATTTTTGTCGTGTACCTACATAAAAAAACATTTGTAATGGACTTGTATTTAGTTTTAAAAAATCTGTGAATGCCGAATAATAAAACAAAAAAAATCGAATCCATCGGCGCAATCCGTTTGTAAGTTGGATAATTAATTATTGACGTGCGATCATTCAACCGTTGAGTTTTGTAGGAAATGCGATCAGTGATGTCTGTGCAATTTGTGTAGATACGGTTTTAAAATATTAAGGTTCTAAGCTCAGCGATCTTGTCATAAAATTCGGTCTAAGCTTAAACTATTTCCTAAGAAGTCCACCCCCATCAACCACGCCCAGAGAAGACGCGGCAGAAACCTCGGCCGAAGCGCACCCACAATCATTACAATATTCAACCGTCATCCTATCTGGCGGAAAACTATTTCATGGTCCCTGCCGACCTATAGAGGGGCTAACCAAAACAAGTCTCAGTGGGCAAAGAATGAGACCAAAGTCTAGCGGCAAGGGAACAACTCCTGCGGGAGGGCTGCCGTTGGGTGGGTGGTGGTTTGTAACTAAATACTAAAAAAGGAGGTAGAATTACTAATATCCCTATCACTTTAATTTGGGCCAGCTCCTTGCAGCAAGGTTGGGTGAACGTGTTTATGACAATCTTCGGGAGCGTATCGAGTGATAGGGGCAATGAAAGCATTGGGTCGCGTATTTAACCTTCTTTTCTTCCGCTTTTTCCAGTTATAAACTGAATCTATTAAATTTCGCGGGATTAGCTTTTAAAAAATCGTAGAGTTGTGCTGGACTGGAAAAAGACTCACTAGCCTTTAAAACAGTCTAGGGAAAGGTAGGGCTTTCACTGTACCTAAGTAGCATAAAATAATTACCAGATTTGTTAGATATAGAAATAATAATTTTTTAAAAAATGAAATAGTGTTACCATTTAAGATTTTCATTTCTAAACACAACATCTCCAATTGACATTTTGCAAATATGCGGCTTTGGCATTGGACTGACGAAGGCCGCCATTATACGTTATTGTATAGGTCGCGTCATGTAAATAGAACGCTGGCGGTCAAGCTGCGCATTAGCGCACTAGGCGATTAGTATGGCCTTATTTGGACGCAGAGGGTTCTTAACGGATCACATGCGCCTACCACACCCCTCGACTTTCTTCACAAATGTTGCATCAGTTATTTCCGTTGGCTATCAATATTCCTGATGGTCCCCCTATCACGCTGAAGGATTGATCGGACAAAGTAGTATCCACGCTGAGAATGGGAATCGGCTCCAGGGGTTGACAGACATTCATCGGAGTACTTGATCTGTAGCGTCACTGACATTGTTGGCCCTTTACACCCAACTAATGGTCAGGGTGTAGGGTGTGGAAGAAGAGAGGTGCCCAGGGACTGGGTGAATGGAGAAATTTATCACGTTGCATAAGAAGGGCGATCCATTAATCTGTGACAAACTATCGCGGCATCACATAACTCATGTGTTCCAGGGAAGGTGCTAGCACATATTATACTACAGAGAGTTCGGGTTAATGCCCCATCATGCGGGTATTAAGTAGAAAATCAGGCAGGATTCCTGCCTGTAGGTCTTGTGCGGATCACATTCATAACCTACGCTGCATTCTGCAAGAGAGCCAGGAATTCAATTCTATCTTTGGCTCTCTGCTTCGTGGATTATGAGAAAGCTTTTGATAGCCCGCACAGACCAACACTCTGGAAAATACTGGAAGCATATGGGGTGCCTTCGAAACTGATCGGACTAATCAAAGCCCTTCACACTGATAGCGAATGCCGAGTGAGAATTGACGATGTTGTCTCAGATTGGTTTGAGGTCACCACCGGAGTGCAGGGTTGCGTCCTTGCCCCATTTCTGTTTATAAATCCTCATTGGATTTTATCCTGAGGATGTCAATTCCGCCAGACCGAGGAATATCCATCTCCCCCTCCCAAAAGCTCTGCGACCTGGAGTACGCTGATGACGCCGTCCTTATTGACGAATCAGTCGGGGGCCTTCAAATTATTGTTGATAGGCTTAATTGGCACTCCACGTGCATGGGTTTAAAAATCAACATTGGTAAAACCCATGTCATGTGTAACAGCTCGTGTCAAGATGCCCAGATCCCCTGGCTTTGTCGGGACAAGTCATCGAAAGGGTCGAGAGCTTCAAATACTTGGGAGCGTACATGACAGAAAACGGCAGAGTTCAGAAAGAACTGGGAGTGCGGCTTGGAGTAGCGGCGCGCCGCATTCAACAGTATGAAGGCTGTCTGGAGATCGGATATTTACTCGGTTAAACAAAATGCCGCCTTTTATAACTCCTGCATCACACCTGTTCTTCTCTATGGCTGCGAATCGTGGCACCTAACTAGGGCCCAAGACAGCAGAATACTAAGTTTTGAGAATAGGTGTCTTAGAAGAATTTTAGGTGTGCGGTGGTTTGACTTTGTAAGGAACACAGAGGTGAGGCAACGGACACAGCAACCCTTGGTATCTACTGTCATCCGGCGAAGGCGTTTCGGCTGGCTGGGCCATATACTGCGTATGCTCCCGAGAGCCTTAACCATGCTTGCCTATTTTACAAGGCATCAGGTTCTCGGCGTCCCGGTCGTCCACTGTTGACAATTCGTCGGCAGTTTGCGTCAGAGCTGCGGGACGTGGACTTGACTTGGGAGGATGCGCGGAGCTGGCGGCCGACCGCTTAGCCTGGAGGCAGTTTGTGGATTCCATATGCTCCACATAGGGAGCGGATATGGTATAATGAATAAAAAATGAAATTGACTCGATTCTAGCGTGATGGAATAAAATAACCATTTCCTCCTTCTCCGTGAGTGCCAAACTTTTCCCTTGTAATATGTTCTTTATTGCATACAATAGCGTGGAATGGATGGAACGGCCTTACTTTGCCCTTTTTTATATGCAGATGGAAAATAGAAATGGAAAAAAGAAAGGTAAACAAAGAAAATTCACAATAAGATACACAAATATGTTGGTTGTGGATTAACGATAATTTTTTCATTCAATATTTTTTTGTTTTTTTCATTTTATTGAACGCCTGCATTAAATTATGTCCATTTATTTTTTAAAAGTACAATGTTACTTTTACCCATACAATTTTTAAAATGTGATGATTTCAGCATCAAAGGGATTTCCGAATGCCTATTCTATATAGGTTTTTTTTTCAGTTTCCGTAAGAGATTCTAAAATAAAGCATTTCTATAAAAATATTATTGTACATGTATATATTTCATACTTTGTACGCCCAACAAGTTCAAGACGGATTTACTGAATATTAATTTTCGAAAAATATCTAAGAAAATTTCGTGAAAAAGTTGTTACCTTACGGAAATTGGGAATTTGGAATTTGAAATTTAAAATTTATTATTATTCTCTGCCTATCGACGAGGGAAATTCAATAACGATCCTCATTATATCCATACCTTAGGTGGGAAGATATTAGTATAAATATTATTTTCTAGAATCAATCTAGGGACAGATCGTATCATTTGTATGGAGGGGGAGGGAAATTGGAATATTCTTAAAATTAAATTGAATTTATCGAGTTAATTGTAAGTCAACGTTTTCGAGATTCTTGAAAATTTATCAACATTCTGAAAATTCCCAAAGTACTGAAACGTAATATATATTTTGAAACAGTGAAGGGTAAAATGAAAGGTTTACGCCCTTAGTGGATTTCAAATCATTTGTATTAAAAATATTATCAGAAATGCTAAACACAGCCTTGCACTCTGCTCAATTTTGATGTGGTTACTGTCAAAATGCTTTTTTACTGTCTTTTGTTCCATGTACAGGTACATAAATATCGATTTCAAAATAATCATTATTGCTACATCTTTACATTAACTTTATTTTTTCTTTGTGGTTTTAGTCATTGATGTAATAAATAAATTACCAAATTTTTTATGAATTTATAAAATGTTCGGTACGCTTCATCTAACGGGAAATTACAATATTAAGATATTATTGATATCCCAACAGAGACAGAGAAACTCTGGAAACTAATGTAGATTATCTAGGCGTTTACAGGGCTTATGACCTGTCTTTTTTTTTTTAATTTTTTTTTTTTTTTAAATTATTTCAAAAGAAAAATTTTTTGTTTACATGATATACATTTAAAAAACACATATACATTAAAAAAATATATAAACAAAATATTTCACCAAGGCATAGCCTGTTTGTGGGTATACTATGAAAGTCATACAGTGTGCACGTGGCAAAAAGACAAATATAAAGTCATGTAGAAATAAAAAATAACAGATAATGTAAACAAGATATTTAAAAAAAGAATGTCATTGGCTGGGGTAAGTGGACTTGATGTATTACAAATTCCCATTCCGCCCATCAGCTGATAACCATACATGACAAATTTCGGAACTTCTATTAGTATGAATTATCCTGCCAAGTTTCACTTAACAAGTGAGTTTATCACTGGTGAACATCTGTTGAGAAGATTGTTAAGCCATTTTTGCAATATCAATCTTTATTGGTGTAGGTAAGGCTCATCCGAACTTAATTACTTACTAGAAGACGCCTGAAGATGTCTCTCCAATTTTTATTTGCTTTATATTTTAACCAGTCTACAAGTAATTTGTACACATTCAAAATGTGTTTAAAAACAATATTAAGAATTTAACCTTCAATAGTCTAAGCATTATTAATTAAAATATAGCTGTTCTTACTGGATAGTGGACAATCAATCTATTTAAAGTTATTTATCTTCGGGAATACTCCCCTAAATCACTGTCAGGAATACTGTCTTTTTACTGTATAAAATTTAGACACGTATTTAGGTAGGTACATCCAATATTAATTATTTATATTTCTTAAATAATACAGATAACAGACACTTAAATAATGTTACGTGTAAGCCTTACACCAAGACTTATATTCTAGCATCTAAGATGTAAGCATAACTCTTACATTTTGAAAATAATTTAAATAATATTTTGTTAACTCAATGTTTGTTAACTTTGTAGTTCTCCATAATTAGGAAAAAATTCAACACAACGAAGGGTAAAATTGGAATAAAACCCACTGTGATTATAAATTCTCGGATAAATGCAATATTTGTTGTCATTTCAAATAAGTATTTTTATTTCAAAATTCTTCGTTATTATTACTGTTTTCTATGAAACCAGTTCTCACAAGGCATGGCCATGGGTCCGAACTCGTGTTGGAGTAGTATTAATGACGTTAGAAAGGCTCTCCCGAGAGTAAAAAAGAGAAAGAAAAAACTGATATAAGCGAGACCTTTGTCTTACAAAGAAGTTGTACTTACTTTGAGAACGAAAAAATCTCTGGAAAAGCACTAAAGTATTTTATGTGAAATTTCTTTAGAAGTATCTTTTTGAGTTGTTGCCTAATGCTTTTGGCTTTTGTAGCCTTAATATCTATTTTAATTGCGTGCCTATTTCTTCTCGTTTGAGTAGATAATTTTAACTAGTTTTTGTTTTCTTTTATCACTGCACACAACTTTTTACATTGAGTTCTGTAGGTACAAAAACAACAGGTAATTAAAAAGTATAGCCAAATATTGCTTGTTAAAATCGAACACAGAATTTCTAAAATACGTTTTTTTTTCTAATAATTCTATTGGTATATTTTGTGTATTAATACATTTTTATATCTAGTACATAGGCAGTTTTATTACTAAGAAGCAATATCTTTTGCCAATAAATACATATTTACAAAGATGAAATAAATCGAATCCCATTCCACCACACTTTGCTTCCTGACTATTTCAAGACAGACCCGATAGTGAAATATTTGGGTGAGTATATCGTTAGAACTCAAATATTACTTTTAAATAAATATATCTTAATACAGGGTAATAACATAACAAACAGATACATACATATGAGATAATATTCACACATTATTCTTAAGAATTCAAATAATTTATAAAAAAAATGACAGGGAAGGACGGTATCGGAAAAGTTTAAATAAAAAAGAGAAAAGATAAAGATATAATATCAGACGCTACTTTAAAAATACTTGGGTATTATTTCTCGAAAAAAACGTATGTTCTAAATAAATCAGGCATCAAAATTGTGAATATTTTTTGTACCCAATACCTATTTTAGTTATATATTTTTTAGAATTCGGGTCCCAAATAGTATAATTCAATTCAAACAACACATTTTACTATTCTTCCCAAGTTCACGGATTTGCTATTGATGGTGCTCTTGAGAGTAATTAATTAACTTGCCGGTTGGTTTACCTTGTGTTTTTAGTATAATAAGGCCTTTTATAAGCTAGGGGTAGCTTTTAAATGTACAGGTCACAATTCGAACGCCTATTTTTAGTAGTACTACTACTGATTTCCCTTATCCGCACCCACTGGTGCATAGGGCCATTTTCATTACATGAAGGTAAGATGATCAGTCTTACGCTTCAGGACCAGTCCAAGGTATCACACATGTTAATAAAAAACGTTAATACTCATTGCGGGAACAGTCAGCCCTTTGCCTCTCGTTTAATAACCTCATTATTATTATTATTATTATTGTGGATTATTTTTATATAACGCCGTTTTCGTATATAAATATACTTCAAGGGCTCATGATCCTTGCATAATACATCCGAATAAAATTTGCTCGTATATCATTATAACTCTACAAGATATTTGAATACTGCATCACGACAGTAAAAACTCCTATCTAGTATACCTAAGATCAATATCAATATCCTTATAATTAGATAAAATCTGAGGGTTAATGCTAGAAGTCCCTATGTCAGATTTTGTCAAAATGAGTTAGGTATCAGAAACTACTCATAAATTACCATTCTTTCAATGCTATATGTGCCTATGTCAGCCACTGAAATTGTGTTTAAGAAAAGAATCATAATGTATGTATTATGTTAAAAGTAATCAACACCTATTGTTTATAAGAAACAATCAATTCCCTCTCCTGAACAATGCACTTTTTTCACATAGGCACTTCTAGCATTAACCCCCAGAAATAATTATTATGTCTCCCCACATAATTATGTAATATTATGTATATATTTTAAGTACTACTACATATTCTGTCCTCTAGCTAACTTCTCTCCTTTGCCATATTGATTTTTTTTACATATTTTATAAAGATAAAAGTAGTTTCCCACGAATTTAATAATGCTGGCAGAATTAGTCCTTGCCTTTTTGTATTAGTTTGAATTCATTAGTCGAGCTTCAGCGTGATTTCCATTATCCTTCCATTTCGTTTTTGTCTCGAAGCCACCACTTACTTAATTTAATCAGACACTTTCAGTCCCTAAGAAATTAAATTAACTCTTCTTATTATTTGTTGTATCTGGGATTTCATTTCTCTGTATTCTTCGAGTCGGTTTGTTAGAGAACTAGACAGAAACGAACTTGGGAAGGAAGAGCTGAGTCTCTACTTCTGTCTCTACCTGGTGATGTATCCAGTATTAAACTTTTGTTCGCGAAACAACTACCGTAGTTCTTTCAAGATCTGTCGTACTTTACTACATCGTCGCGTGAGATGTCAAAATTAGCGAAAATCCGAGGATAGAATTATCGCGCTGAAGTGCCTACTCATTTACTAAGGATAGTAGGGTTGGCCATATGGCTATTGGCCATCTAAATATCTACTAATAGAAACTATCTGATTATTCTCTGATAAATATCCACTATAAATTTGATGATTGTTAAATAAATGTATTCATATCCACCATAAATAATAGTTTTTTAAATGCTACCTACTTCATTTCTATGGATTTATGTATTTAGACCGTTTTGAAAAACAAGTGCATTTATACGGCTCAAATGATTTGTGATATCGTGTTCTTTGTAACTAAATCATTGAGATATTTGGTCATGTCACAAGTGCCTATTTCTAGAAAAAAGTTTATAAATAATAGGTACTTTAAAACCTTGCAACCTCATAAAAATATTTTACATAATTTTATTATTGCTTTACGTTATTGGTTGGTAATTCGGTTATTTTCAGCTTCTTTGATATGCGCGTCTCTAGTTAGAAAAGTAATATCACGATACGAAGCCGGTTATGAGACGTCTCGTAGTAATGCCGTATTTGTAGAAACACGAACAATAAACAATAAGATATGAGAAGTGAAATGCTACGGACATGTTTCGGGAGCAAAGTGGCATGTGAAGTGGCCCTTGTTACTGATATAATGTTGGAATATTAGTTCTTAGACAAAACGCAACGAAAAGACTATTATTACGAAATGTTACTGATGTGCTAGAAATACCACATTGTAAATCACGACTTGCTCTGAGACATGCATATTGTCTTACTTATACTGACCCCCATTGTCAAATTGTTACAATTAATTAATTTTTTAACTGACAATACAAAATGGTACAATTGTCAAGGTATTTAACTCATTCTATAATACATAAAAATAACATAATCTACGTTATTTTTTATAGTATTTTTTATTTTGATAGTTATAGTCTTAAAGGTAGACACTTTCATGTTGGTCGAGAAACCGCGTCACGCTATAAAGACGCTTAAAGAAATAATGGCGCCACATAATCTGCGTTATTTTGACTTTATTGTTGTTTATTTACTTCTTATATTTTTACATTACTAAATCGCCTTCAATGGCCGGTTTTCTTGTATAAATATTATAGAAGAAATAATGATAATGTATTATTTTAAAATTAATAATTTTCTCTTTTGCCTCGTTAATCTAATTGAATAACATGAAAAATCTCCTTTTTCATTTTATATATCCTGTGTTTTTTATTTGTATGAGAACTAGTTTAACTTCTTCTTCTTCTTGTATAAATTTATATCAATCCTTGTCTTTTTTTAAATATATCAATTTTGTATTTTCTTTTATCTCTTTTGCCTCGTGCATGCTGCTTGAAAGAGTGTGAACACATTCACATTGACTTTCACAGTATACCCACAAACAGGCTATGCCTTGGTGGGATTTTTGTTTTTTTTTTCTAATGTACATGTGATTTTATGTATTTGTAAACAAAAAATTTTCTTTTAAAAAAAAAAAAAAAATAATTTTTTTTTTTTAAAATACGTTGGTTAAAAAGTAGAATAACTTCTACCGTGTAAAATTTGCATTGAATGTAGGATTGCCAAACTTTAAAATTTAAATAAACGGGATATGTTTAACAGAGCACACAAGAAAGGAGAAACGATAAGAAGGTGAACATATTATGTATTGGTATTACATTAAGGATACAAAACTACTTACCAAGGGACAATTCGGGCTTTCAGGAACAAGGATGCGAACCGTTGGAAACTCTAACTGAAGATAATAATATACGTTAGAAGCACTCACTTTGATATTCACAATAAATTACTCAAATAAATTACTCTGTATAAAACTACTAACTTCATATAATCCATATCCGAGAAATTGTTTTAAAATGCCCTAACAGCTCTTCGTGGGCACGTGCGGTATGTTTAACTAGCGCCAAGTTTAACAGAAATTCCGTCGCCAATCTTCCGCAGCGGAATATATTATCGTCAAGTTACCATTATCTGGCCCTCTACGCGAACAATTCATTTTCCATGTAAAAGTAAATTTATGCAATATAATGATTTGAATGACGTCTGTCGAACTGTATGAATTATTTAAGTTTAAAATACAATATTTTGATGACTTATATTTGACACCGTATTTGAAATAAATATTAACGAAGATACGAATGATTTTTCACTCGTTCACTCGTCGTACGTCATTCTTTCAGCTGGTCGTAGTAGGTTTGTTTGAAACGAGTCCCGTACAAGCTACGGGACTCAGACTTGATTTATAGAAATTCTAACATGACATGAGCTGCCGTTCTAATGAAGCTACATTTTATATACATAATATCGTTTTCAAAGACAGTTGAGATGAAATTGTTTTTTTTTTCTTTTCAGGAAACCCCCGTAACAAATGCGCCCTCCAGCCCGGACACAGTCTGATGGACTGGATCCGCCTTTGGGAACTCTGGGCGGGACCTAGCGGGCACGGGAGGGCGGATGAGGGCCATCTCTCAGAAGGAGTTGGCCGCCCACAACCAGCAAGGTATTCTATTTGTACCAGCATAATATGACTTTTTTGTGCAAGTTTACTTATTTTTATTTTTATTTATTTTATTTTTATTCATTATAAACGCATATACAGGCTTTTCATAAAAAGATAATACAAAAATATTAGCAAATACGTAAAAATGAAAAAATATATATATAATACATAATATGCCTTAAATATATAACAATACAATGCTAGAGTTTATTACAAAATGACTTGACTGATCCAATGCTGTAGTTGAAGAGATCACCCTCGCACACCAAGTTGCCATTCCTTTGAATCCTATTAATGGCGTAATTATAAGCGTAATTTCTATTTCCGGTGTTTTGGATCAAACAAACGGCAACTTCTTGTGGTGCGACCCGGTATGTGAAATCTGACCTCATTCAACAACATTGGACAGTCAAGTTTATTATTTATTAATTTATATAGAAGAACAACATCATTTTGTAATCTACGGTTGCTTAGAGATGTTAATTTTAATATTGATAATAGGGCATCGTAATCTATATCCGCATCACACAAGTTCTTTTTTTTTTTTTTACTTAAGTATTTTTTATTTTTATTTTTTTATATTTTTTTATTCATTTATAAACGATTTATTTTATTCATTTTTTTTTTTTTTATTCATTATTACTTAGTCTAATTTAGGATTTTTTTAAATTCAGCTTCGAACTCTGCTTGTCCTCGGCCGCCATTTTGTCTTCCAGCGTGCTTTTTGCAGAAAAAAGGATTGCAGTTATTACGAAGTAGTAGCCGAACGAACTTAATAGTATCTATAAGTCATCATTTCTTATTCCAAGTGTAAGCCTCTAGGGTTCATATAATTTTTTTTTTAAATAGGTACTTATTAAAAAAAAACGGAAGGAGAGATAGAAAAAAGAGATACAGAAAGTGAATTGTTACCTAAAACATATTTTTTTACATTCGAAAATTCTTTTCACCGTTTAGTGCACTTTTAGCGTGCCTTAATCCTTGAAAAATACTAGATTTTACCCGTGACGTGCTTGTTTCTAATCTTCTCTCCTTTTTTCAGTCTAAACCCGTACTCTGCGTACGTTATAAAGGTGTATTTCGATAATGGCAATCTAAATACTTAGGTATCTACATATTTTTATACATGGAATAACAAAACTCGATTTGCAAGCGAGAAATCAGTGAATCTACATAGTATTTAGAGTCGATTTTGTAGAGGAACATTTTTTTATTTGACCTATACTTTTCGAGAAAATTGATTACGAAGTTGATTGATACAAATTGACACTATCCATAAACAAAACAAATCTGCGCCTGCAGTACCAATGAAAGCTTTTATGAGAAGAAAAAAAAAATTCAAGCTCAGATTTAAATTCAAAGTCATATTTCACATTCGACTTCAAATATGATGTAGATTCACCAGTTTTCGGGTTGTACTTTGTACTACGAGTTTTGTTACTCCATGTATATTGGTGTATTCATTCTGAACGTTTGCAAAGTTTTGGAAGTTAAGTTCAAATTTTCATCAAAATATAATTGAACTACTATAATTAGGTTTAAGCAATTGTATTATGCACTCTAGTCTAGATTCCATATAGTTTGTAAGTTAGTTTGTGTGTTTGTGACAATCCTTTGGGGTGTCACTAAATTAATTTCAACTCAAAACTTCCCTTATTATTAGTTTAATGACGTAAATCTAGATAAGTTGGCTGATAGTTAAAATAAGTATTGAAATAGTGTTTTGGCTCCATTAAAAAAATATGCATATATGCCTCGGTTGGATGAAAAAAAAACTATTATTTTAACCTCTATTTTCTTAGCTATAAATTTGATTAGCAGTTGTAAAAAGATAATTTAATAATAAAAAAGTACTAAATTTTACTATTTAGTAACAGAAAGAAGTTTCAAATCTTTCACGTAATTTTTCGTATTGATTGATATGGCATTTATTTTGTAGAACTCCATAATATCTTATGTTAAAATCAAAAAACGATTTGACAAATTTTTCGTACTTGATATTTCTAGATACTTACATGTCTAACTATAATATATACATATACGTAGGTACCTGGTACTTATTGTAAGGTACTTAGAACTCTCATCTAGTTTTAAAACAAATTTTCCTGCCAAATCTTATACAGGGTGTCACACGGCCATGCCACATGGAGGGAAAGTATATTAAATATTGAAAATAGGATATTTTACTTAAAGAAGACATAATTTAATTTTTTTAATTAAGTAAAACTGCATTCACAGATTTTTTCAAAATCGCCTGCCTCAACCGGGAATCGAACTCGCGTTAAGTGAAAAAAAACACATGTATTTTTTGTTAACAGTCGAAAGTGTTAATCATATGGATTATTTTTTCCTTTAAAAAAAATAAGTATTATATAAAAAAACAAAATTTAACATGTTTTAAAATCTAGTCAGCGTCGGCGCATATTAACGTAACGCCCAGATAAATATTTTTTTGATGATAAAAATATGTTACAAATATTTTTAGTTGTTTTCTAAACACCTTCAGTAACATAGAAATCTCGTGATAGGGGATTAATTGGATTAGTGGTCGTAACCTGAAATGACTGGACCCTCCTATATAATGGTACTAGGTACCTTACATCCGGAGAAATAAACAGCCTGATTAGGTTGTCGCCTGTGAAACGTCACCCCTAATGGAGTTTCCTGTTCTAGTCTCACGTACTTCCATTTATAGTTCACTCTTTTTGTAACTGGATTACTTGAAAACGTTTTGTTGAAAATTAAATAAACAAATGTGATACAGCTTAGCACGAAATAAAAACTTAAAAAAAAAAATCTTGTTGTACATTAGCTTTGAATTGATTTTTTAAATGATAAAAATTTTAGATATTTTTGAATTTCTCGGTAGGTACATGTTAAATACATAATTGCAAGAGTGTGTGGTATCATTGATTTTTTTTTGCCATATATTTTTCTGTCGGGATTCGGATTATAGTTTTTATGCTTTTCAATAAATAATATTTTTTTTTTCAATTTTCATAGTATCCATAGAAAAATACAATGGAGAAGCTTTGCAATAAATTTATATTTTCCATTTTTTATTTTGAGTTATGGTTCTTGGAAAAAACCACGTATCACGATGGGTGAACAAATTCATGAATGTTTTTTTTAAATTTCATCAACTCTTCCACTTGACCACAATCCAGATCAATTTGTTTACTTATAAACATCATCTCAGATCGACGTATATTTTAAATCTTTATTTTTTCCCGTGGGGTCGTCGTCATTCGTCGAACGAATGGAGGGAAAACAATTGGGTCAAAGTTCAAAGTACAAAAAGCTAACAAGAGCTTGCAAAAGGTGTGGAGAATACCTACTTTACAAGCTCTCCTGACCACTAGACAGCAAATCACGTAAAACCCCGTTGTAAACTTAGAAAAACACATGAGATGTGCGTAGAAATTTCAGACCAAGATGGTACTTAAAGTGGAAAAACATTACTCTCATGTCAATGTTTATGTGACCCTTCTTTATTCGGTCGAGAGGCTTTGTATAAAGGATGTTGGACAGTACATAATTTATCAAGGATCACAGGAGGTTTACTTAGTCAATTTACAAGAACTTATATCCTTTCTAACAGAAATAAATGTGTAGCACCGAAATAATCCGAATAGCATGAATATACATTTTCCTAGTTTTCTTTACAATAATGTATAATGTATTTGTTATTTCGAAAACTTTACAGGCAATTTGGGTAAATAGTGACTAGAATAGACTCTCTTCTAAGTTATTCGTTAAACTTCGTGGTAATTCATTAATTACGCAAACAACAGAAATGATTCATTCGACTCCATTTCGAAATTTACTTTTATAGGCACCTTTATCCAACAATTACTTATCAATTAATTTGTTAAATTCACCTTAATTGATTCAATTAAAATTCAGGCTAAAATTAAACTTTTATGTTAATTATTTATTAAATATGGCCGTACGATTAAGAACAATGATTATCTTCAATAACTGGAGTCGTGAAATCGCGGCGGTGGACTTGACTTGAGCATGTACTCCGGAAGCCTCAACCCGAGCTGCCTCTTCTTTACGCCTGCAGGATCCCGCCGTCCTGCGTTGATGACCATCTTCCGGATGTACTCGGCGGGGTTGACGGATGCGGGCCTAAAATGGAAGGTGGCAAAAGAGCTGACAGGCGATAGGGTCTCCTGAGGGATCTAGTGATGTCCACATGCTCTACGTAGGAGTGAACGTGGCGAAAGAATAAGAAAAATATCACAGAATATTGATTACCTCAAAGCAATATAAATAATAAAAAAACTCCTTCCAATTGATTTATTAGACCTTGGCGTCTCTTATTTAGATTTTTCTCGTTTTTAAAATGTAAATTAGGATTATGGAAATCCGAAATTTATTTCAAAGAACAATTTCGACGGAGAATAATAATTAAATACACTTCTGAAAAAGATTGTGAAAGTTGATTAAAACGCAAATCGTCTTCATTTCGTGTCAAAATTTTATTTCTTAAATTTTACTTAAGCCCACTTATACGGGACAGAAAACTGTACTGACAGTCAATGTTTTTTTAAATGTAATCGTTGAAGTAGATATTAATGTATTGAATGCTTTTAAAAACGCAAAAAACAAATAACATATTGACATTATCAGCTATATTAACAATTTCCTGTGTGCAAACATGCGATAATAACTTACATTCGCGCTTAAAAATATATGGCGTATCTCCTGGCAGACTGTACAGTTTTCTGAACAAGAAACTGTGCAGTTTTCGGTCCCGTGTAAAGTACGCATTACTATCCTTTATGGTGGTGGTGGCGCCTGATGACACGAAGGGCATCACATCATTATTTATTCCACTTTACATTATCCATATTTTAAGAAAAATGTTGGAAAGTCAGTTAAGATTATTAAATGAAGCATATTCAACGCCAACATTACGTTGACTCTGAATTAATTAGCATTTTCTTTACTTATGAATTATCGGATTTTCCTGATGAGGAAAATTTAACTATTTTGTTTTTTTACTAATCCATAAGTACGTAATTATTTGGTAATTATTCAAAATATTGATATTTTTTACTATTTAAATGTTTTTTAAGAATATAGATTATACTTACTTATTATACTTACAGTAAGTATGGCTTTTAGTTTCCAAAAATAACATACATCGAAGGTAGTTAATTTACATTTTAGAATATTCGTGAGTATAACAATGTAGAATAGAGCTTATAATAATATACTATTATGTATAATTAATTCACTTGACAGAAATTTTATTTTATTATGAGTTGTAAATTAATGATTTGAGAAGAGAACAAATTTTAAATTGGATTGAATATTGGAGAAATCACTAGGTATAATAGATAGAATTTAATGGCTAGATATTACAAATGTATAATTTATATAGGTAATGTCGAGTTTTTATTCTTAGTACAGGTTTTGGTCACGAAGATGAATATGATTCGATACATAATTTATTTAAAATATATTTTTTTAGTTATTTTTGTCACTTTAAAATGTTTTCAAATCAATATTTTCAGTGATAATTTTCATTTACAAAATTTGCTTACTCAAAAACGCCATTCTATTATGCTGTTACTAGTATGACGCGTACGCATGCTTCTATTGTGTTAGTAAGACAAAGAAAGACAGACTCGAAGTGAAGAGTTTTCTCTCTCTCTGCGCATTGCGTGACGTCAAACGTGCTTAGATGTTCATTTTTTAGCCGGAATTAATAATGTCAAATTTTTCACTTGGTTTATTTTAATTGCAATTCCCTATACACCATTAGGTGCGGATAAGAGGGAAGTACCAGTAGTTTTTTCACAAAAAATATTTCATTTGTAATTTTGAAGCGTAACATGATTAACATGATGGCTCAACGCCGAAACCTAGCGGAAAATTCAACCATAAATCAACTTAGAGAAATAAACGAAGAAATTTGCAAAATGACACGTAAAAGACCTAAGGCAGTACAATCTACAGAACATTGAAAAAACTATTCAGAGATACTGTAAGTAGTAATGTGCATTAAGTCTAAACTGTCGGGGAGCTGGCATATTGAATCAAATGCGAAATATTTTGTAGAATTTACAAGTGATAACACGTAAGCGTGGAGCTTTTGCCCTTTGTTATGTTGTGGATATCTAAACGTTTAGCATTTGACACGATGTTATATCACCCTGTTCGAATTTCCAGATCACAGGAAGATACCTTTTTTATTGGTGGCTATAGTTCAGTCGTTTATTCCAGGTTGCAATTAATCTATCCGAGTGGCCGACATGAACGTTAGTTAGGCAAGCGCCCTCTGCGCATCCACGGGTAGTTTTGAGCATAATAGATTCATCGCTTACCAAATTTTTTTTATATTCAACTACAGAATTATTCGATTATGCCAATAGCTGATTATGATAATAAATGAATAACTTAAATTATACCGTAGGTATATTCGATTAGTCGTCAAACCATCACCAAATAATCGGTTATACGCATAACCGGTTATTAAAAATATATTTATAATAAAGGTTGGTAAACGATATAAACCGGGTTAACGCTGCGCTCATAGTAATTTTTGAATACCAGTCTTAATTTTCGATTTTTTTGGTTTTGTTGGTGATTTCAGTTACTATGAGACACTTGCTTGTATCAGTCTGTCAGGGTGTTTTTAAAATTTGCCCCCTGATCCCTTTCCCCACACGACCCCCCCCCCTTAACCCGCCATTCTCCCAACCACCATAATTGGACAAAATTCGATTGTTGCTTCCATTGAACCTACCGTCACGTACCTTGTAATAACTGTAATTTCATCTGTTCCCCGCTATTTGCGGCCTAAATTACCTATGGTTCTGGGAACGATGGAACTCTACGTTTTTTCACATAGTCTATTATGATTTCTTTCGAGATGGAAATTTTGCACAACTTTTGAGTAGAGACTTACTCTTGCTCTTTATGCAAAATTTTCACAATTTTATTCTGTATTTCACTTCCATTTTTGTAGAGCAAAATTTTAGTATTGTCTGTTTAATACAATAATTTTCTTTAGTTAACGAGGTTGTTATTGTTTTTTTTAGAAGTATACTTGTACACTGTTTAGGATCGTCATGGTAATAAATTTAAAAAATTGGTGGGTTTGTTGATGGGTATCCATGGCGCGTTTTTTAATCCTACCAGTTTTCAATATTTAACAATATTTATTAACGTGGAGGAATACTACTAACTCACGAACGAAAAGCATATTATTTATAGGTTATCTTTTTTTGTTGTTTTTTTTTCCAGGATTTTTTTTGTCAGCTCCTCGCGAGACATTTGGTAATCTTCGGTCGCCAATTTATAAAGTGAGAGTTGTTTCCGAGTAGTTATATTAATTTAATCTTCTAAAGTGTATTAATTTAATCTTGTTAAAGTATTATTAAATGGATCTTCTTAATATATTAATTTAGCTCTTATGTAGAGTTTATTAATCTTCTTAATTATTATAAAATTCAATATTCTCAAGTTAACAATGAAGTTTTTCAGTTTATATCCTAAAGAGATGACGGTAAGTTTTTTTTTTTAATTCAGGAGATATGGATATTCGAGCGCTTAAGGGCCTATGACCTGTCATTGGCTGGGTAAGAAAAAAAAAAATGGCCATTATACATGTACTACATACATTGCCCCATTTCCGCTTATTAGCGAATATCCAACACCATGGTAACATTTTTTTATTTTTTTATATATGTTACGAATACGAGAATCATCACACAGCGAGTTGAATGCTCCATTCTCAGAAAAAATTCCCAACCTCATCTCTGTAGGGAATAATAAAAATGAAATATAAACCGTACTCCCGTTTTGGGATAAATCCAGATATTGTGTACAAGTATGTTGAACCCGCCCAAAAATGTTTAAAAGTAAGATTTGATCAACTCTGGTGGAAAGGATTAATGAATAGATTGGATTAATTTTTCTTTAAAAGTCTGAAGTCTCACGGTACTCGTGTAGTCTTATAACTGCCCTACTTAAATCCTCATGCAAAACAGACCTTAGGTTAGCATCTCACGATGCAAACTACAATTTCGAATTAAAAAATTATATAAAATAATACAAGTAAGCATTTGAGTCCAAATGATGTACAAACAAATTTCAATTTAGCGACTGCTTTCAAATAGTCGAAAATAACTGTCTCCAGAAAGCAGGGAAATCAAGTTTTGCTGGAGTGGGATTCCGAAACCTGGAGAACTCAATCTAAAATCACCACTATGAGAGCTACAACCCGGTTTTACTTGAATTATATACCTTCTCCTAGTAGAGACATGGGCGTCATGTAACTGGAACCCCCCTTACTAGTCGACCTCGTTCCCCCAGTTCCCAATTTGTTATTTTTAACCGAGACAGAGTTTTGCTGGAGAGCGGCCGAGAAGGAGGAACATCACCCACACCTGATACTGACAAATGTATGGAAATGCGAATACTAGAAAGCTTTCCAGTATACTAGACTTGACACTTATACCTAGCACACAATGATGCATCCCCCCCCTCCCGGGTAAAAAAGTGTAGAAGAGACACATACATACGTTTTAGAAGATACTATAGCCGGTATGATGAACAATACGAAAAGCAAAATATACTACTACATCTACTACTTTCCCTTATCCCGCGCCCAATGTGTTGCATATGGCACTGCATCGGAACACCACTTGCAGTGCATCTATATAATTTTAATACATGAAGGAAAGATGATCAGTCTTTTAGCTTCAATAACCAATCCAAGATAACACACAATGAAAAGCAAAATATACACTCATTTTTTTAATAAATTTATTTATTTTCTTATTGTAATTATGCACCAACTGACAAGTTTCAGTAGGCAACTCAGTACGACATTAATTATCTATTGTATTATGTGGATATTTAATGAAATTTAAAATTAATATAATAATATAAAAGAAATATAAATTAAATTTTTACGATGTCATATGAATTTTACCTTAGCGCGGTCATTGAAATAGCGGCTTGTTTTCAAATCGATGGCAAAAATCTCCATTTGGGCGCTCATGCGGTGTGACATCACAGCAAAAAAGCGCATAACTACGATTATGAATTACACACGCCTTTCCCGTTGTGACGGGTTGACGTCATTAACCAATAACGCGCCGTTAAAAAACATTCGGATTTTCGTGTTTTTAAAACATAAAAAAAATTAATAAAAACTAAATTTTGTGAGTAATTGTGTTTTTATAATCGAGTAGATGGCCATGAAAGAACTATATTTTTAATATTTATAAACGTTTTATAAGAATATTCATGGCTATCAGGGATAGAACCCTAATTTGTTGGCATCTTTCTTAACACAGTATTAAAAATAAGACAGACTACAGACTCTAAAAGCGTATTGTTTAAGCAAAATAGCGCTTAATTTTTACATGATGTTGGGTAAAGTGGTCCAAAAAATAAATGTAATAACACCTATTATTCTATTTATTATTTATATTTCATCCCTTTACAGCTGTAAGAGCGCGGAAAATCATTTCACATATACTATTTACTTGTTATAAGATACCAAATACAAAGCAATAAGCATTTTAATAAGCTGTGTACTCATTACATTGTTTTATTATCTTCTATGACACGTTAGAGATTCTCCTATCACTCCCAGATTTTCATTCGCCGACGGTCTACCTCAGACGACAAGGAAAAGACAGATCGAGGTTGCGGCTCTCCTAAGCATCCAGAGTACTTGTCTAAGACAACTTACTGCCCACTCTGCCTATACCCTTCACGATTTCAGTTATTGGAGATTGCTGCTTCCGTATCGGCGAAAGCTTGGTTAAGAAATCAAACGATCTTAATGCCTTTCTCTTACTCAGACTCTTGTTATCATTTAATTCCTTCCTTAAAATACTAGAAAACTTAACACTTAATTGAAATGACTAAAAACCTTTGTTCATTATTAATTCCTTACTCATCTTTATTATCTCAACAATAAAATTTCAATGGACTCGGAGAGTAACTTTCACTAATTAATTAAAATGTTAGCTTTGGTTACTTCCGCGCCCAAAAGTTTTGTGTTGTTATTTGAAGTCATTATCACCATAGTTGGTTGTTCCACCTTTAGTTGATTGGCTAAAAGTCCCAAACATTATCCAATACACAATAATTAATCAATGGTCCCAAAAAACAGAAACCTAATTTACGGAGGCCCACAGAGCCGCCCGTAGTAGTAGAATCTGGATGGACTGATGGAAGAAATCTATGTTTTTGCCCCTTGTAAAATCTTTCAAATGTCTTACCCCAGATATACAAAATTATCTTTCTTACATGTAATGTCAACAACAAACTTTTCGAACTGTCACATAAACATTGCTAAATTCAGAGTTACCAATGTGCAAAAAATATGGCATGATTGTAAGTAGGTACCTACTCTTAAGAACCGCTAATTTTTTCGACAGACATCACTGAGATTTATTTTTTCGGCAGGCATCACTGATGTACACTATCATTTTTACGCTAATAATAAGTATATATATATTAAGTTTAATTTTATCTGTAGGGTCTTTAATAATTAACGGAATGAAAAAAAGTTATATCATGTTAAAGAAAAAGTTTACATCATAAAGTAGGTCCATTGTTCATTTTAAAAGTCTACGCTACTCGTTGTATTATTGAAAATCAATTAAATCATTGGTTCAACGACGATGAATTATTTTCATTTTATTTTATAAAGTACTATCACATGTCTTTCTCGGCCTTCCTCGACCTCGACACACTCAAATCGTAAATCCTTTTAACCGTTCTTGCATCATTCATTCGCTCCACATGACGACATGACCAAACCCATCGTAAAAGACCATTCTTAATTTTGTCGATAATAAGGCTGCATCGTATGCAGCCTTGCATTCTGCTCTAATTTCGACATCCACCTATCATACATTTTTTTTATTCCCGCACACTCGCCTGAGAGAGCGCATTTCAACCGCATTCATTCTACTTTCGTCCTTTTTTTCCAACTCCATGCTTCGCTTTCATGCATTATACATTATTCCATTCTGTTTTTCTTGCTATACATTTTGTGAATAAAATACCTAAAATTCACTATGTAAAGCTTGTTGTTATATTTGTGTCTATAATATAGGTAGTAGTAGTTGTTATGAAGTAAATATAAAGTGGTGGTTTGCCTTTTCAATGTGTGTTTAGGGAAATTTGAAAGGGGAAAGTATCAATTACACTGAAGTGAGGTGTCAATTTCGCTTAATGGATGTGTAAACTATTGAATCCGAAGGCACACTTTTCTTTATGCAAAGATAATATGTAAATAAATTGTCTAAATTCGCAAGTAAATATTTTATACAAAATCAAATAGATAAAAATTCTGTGTATATTTAATTTTAGTATGAAAAAACAGTGCATGCAGCATTTATGTTTTTATGTAGTTATGGTGCTATTCATTTTTAAATATTTTCTACATCACTTTGATTTTTACTATAATATAGGTGAAGGTACCTATCAACAAAAGTAAAAAATGTTATTTATACAATGTGCGCTGGACGTCCGCTGTTGACAATCCGTCGGCAGTTTACGTCAGAGCTGCGTGACGTGGACCTGACCTCAGAAGATGCGTGGGAACTGGCGGCCGATCGCATGACTTGGAGTCAGTTTGTGGAATCCATATGCTCCACACAGGGAGCGAATATGGTTTGATGAAGATGATGATACAATATTTACATTCGCCATTTATGTTGTACCAATGATTTTAAACATGACAAAATATTTTGAGGGCTTAATTCGGTATTGTACACAATACTCTGAATTTAATTACTTGTTTCCACAAATTGCTAACTAGTTTGTCATAATTGTAAGCGTTTTCACTAATTATATGTATTAATGTTTATGTATATATAATATGGATTTCTACAAAATTGTGATTTCTACAGTTAGTTGTGTTGTTTAAGTAATTCGAGGTTTTTAGTTAAATAATCATTAATACGACTTAATAATTTTTAAATGCAGGTACATCATAGAAGAAATTATTAGTGAACACATATTATAGCACGGCGTTTTAAATCCGCTTGGGTAAAGTACTAACGAAATAACTCTTACAATATGTTTGTAATGAAGCATTCTTTTGATTTGATTGGAATTCTTTAAAACTTGTAACAGTTAAGTTATTTCTACCGAGAGTTGGTTGTACCCATAGTGCTTCTAACTTTCAAACTTTAGGCACTATAAAATCTCTTTAAATAGAGCATTATAGTTTCTCTTAACCAATAGAGCGTATCACGTAATCTCTTAACCAATAGAGCGTTGTTGGCTTTTGATACGGCCAGTGATTCTCGTGGCAGCCAGTAGAAGGCAAAAGGATCGTTTTGTAAAGAACGGCGGAAAGCAACGTAGAGTGAATACCTGTACTTCCTACTACCTACTTCATTGTCTGGAAAATGAACGAGAGGTGGGCGAGCGCCGCGGCGCACAGTGGAACGAAACGGTCATTCTGCGGACATTGCTACTTTATTCAGTAACTGTTAAGAATTTTTAGCTAGTTTTTTTACTGTATATAGGTAATACATGTAGAAATATTATTGCTTAGTATCAAATAAAAATAATATATTTTTTAGATGTATAAAAAAATTATCAAAAACAAAATTTATTTTAAAAATATTGCTTCTTTATTGTAGAAATATATTTAAAAAAAATTGAGTTGTTTTTTTATTTTTTTAACCCTCTTTGAACATAAAAGAACACAAAATTATTTTTAAGATTGATTAAATAAATACATTCTTAGAAATTAGACTATTTTGTGTCAATAATTAAAAAAAACTAGTTTAATAGTCAAATAAACATTTCAAAGTTTTCGTGCTATTCCAGTCCGAAACAATTTTTATTAAAAAGCTGATATAATAACAAAAAATAAATACTATGAAAACTGAAAGACCCTTTTAAAAATTTTCATATAAACCTAGTCAGAAATTGATTTAAAAATCTAGTAAAAGGTATGCTGGTAATTGTGAAAAGAAGGTAAACTTATTTAATTTATTAATGGTGAGTAAGTTGAATAGAATAATGGTAAATAATAATTTTTATTATTAGTTATCAATAGTCCGCCCCGTAGCACAGTGGTAGCGCGTTTAGCTACCGTGTAAGAGGTCGCGGGTTCGATTGCCGTAGGGGGGTCAACATTAAATATAATTAATTCGCATGTGATTTTTATATTAATATTTCATTTGTGGTAAGGCTGATCACCTTACCTTCATGTAATATAATGATCAATATACACTGCACTTGGTGTACCGATACAGTGCCCTATGCACCATTAGGTGCGGATGAGGGACAGTAAAAAAAGTAAAAATATCAATATCAATAGTATATTACAGGTTTTTTTAACATTTTTAAATTTACCATAAGTATGTACTCACATGTCATGATACAAATAGCTCACAATTATCTAACACAGTATAATTTAATAAATTGTGTAAAAAAATACTTACTAAATATAATATGTATTATAATTAATTGTAAAACATTACAGTTACATATGGAGGTTCATACCTAAGAAGGAAAAACCTATATTCTAATTACTTCGGGTAAACATTCATCATTTGATAATATATCTTCATCATCAGATATGTTGTGAATTTCGATTAATTCCAACGCTTCTGGTAGGAGTTCTCTCTTTATGCTTTTACCCCTCGTCTTATACTAGTGATATACGGATCCGACGATACCAGTAAATTATTCAATATGTCCATATTTGTAGATCTCCTAGAACACTTTCTTGCGTTAAACTCTTTTACATTACGAAAGTCTTTGTTTCGAGCCTCTTGAGCTTCCTCGGAAAGTTGACCGATAGGGAATAAAGCGTGGTGTTGAATGATATTTGAGCCGTGTATTAATAATTTGTGAATTGTAACTGGCATGTAGTATGCACACTTCATTTGCGGTGATGTTAAACCACTATAATATTACAAGTACTAAATATTTTTGTGGTATATGAAATAAGTAGGTTCTTACAACATTTTAAAACCTAAAACGTACAAGTCAAACACAATCAACATATTGCTTGAAAATATGTAATTTAATTCTTATTGAAAGTATGTATAGGCACTTGATACAATGTTTTAGAGGTTTGTTTTTTAAAGACTCGATTTAAGTTACATTTAAATGCTTTTTTACTAGCCTTTTATTAGTCACAGTATTTATGAAGTTTTGGAATTCTATGCAACATTGTTTTTATTTATATCTATCTTATTTTAACAAGTTATCAAGATTTACTGCACTTGATGTACCAATGAAGTGCCCCATGCAACATTGGTTCGGATAAGGGAAAGTAGTAGTGGTAGTAATATTTTGAAATTATTTTTTAATTTAATGACAATTCTATAAGTTCACCTACCGCGCGCTATCATTAGGAAAGAGGAGGAGTGTCTAAAACTAAAAATATATAGAAAAAAAACTTGCGGCTTTTTCCCGGCTATTTTTTTTTTTTTAAATATTTTAATTTAATGTTTATGCTATTATTTGGCATTTATGGTTACTCGTCGAGATGCGTCGATTGAACTATATTGAGGGTTGAATTAAACTTTTTTTTTTTTTACATGTGTTCATTTTTTATTCGTTAAAATTTTAATTGATCAGTAAACAAACTTTTTACATATTTTAATATGTTAAAAATACTTGGTTTATGATGTATAATTAATCAAATCTTTCGTTTAATACTTGGAAAAAATGATAAAAATCGTTGAACATTGGTCTATTTTCTGCATTTTTTCTCAACCCGCTTGTAGCAGTAACTTTGGAGCTCAGTTCAGTAAGGTTCCGGATGTTAAAAAAATACAAAGAAAGTGGATCAATATACACTGCACTTGGTGTACCGATAACTTAAATGCTTTTTTACTAGCTTTTTATTAGTCACAGTATTTATGAAGTATGGAATTCTATGCCACATTGTTTTATTTTAAATTTATCTTATTTTAACAAATTATCAAGATTCACTGCACTTGGTGTACCAATGCAGTGCCCTATGCATTATTGAGTTTAGATAAGGGAAAGTGGTAGTGGTAGTAGTATTTTAAAAATTATTTTTTTAATTTAATGACAATTCTATAAGTTCATCTACGCGCGCTTTCATTAGGAAAGAGTAGGAGTGTCTAAAACTAAAAATATAGAAAAAAAAAACTTCCGGCTTTTTCCCGGCTAATTTTTTTTTTTTAAATATATAAATTTAATGTTTGTGCTTTTATTTGGCATTTATGGTTACTCGTCGAGATGCGTCGATTGTACTATATTGAGGGTTGAATTGAATTTTTTTTTTTTTTACATGTGTTTCATTTTTTATTTGTTTAAATTTTAATTGATCAGTAAACAAACTTTTTACATATTTTAATATGTTAAAAATACATAGTTTATAATGTATAATTTATAAAATATTTCTCTTAATACTTGGGAAAAATGCTAAAAATCGTTGAACATTGGTCTATTTTCTGCATTTTTTCTCAACCCGCTTGAAGCAGTAACTTTGGAGCTCAGTTCAGTAAGGTTCCGGATGTTAAAAAAATTTTTAAAAAGTGCCATTTCATAAAAAATATAGTCGTTTTTATAAATCAATCATTATTAATATCAGATTAGTACTTTCATGTTTCGGACCGAAGTCCGCTCGTTCCTTAGACTCGCGCCAGTGTTGTGTAAATTTTTGAGCAGTATTTTAACATGGTTCGCATTTTTTCATAGTTCGTATTATTTAAAAAAAAAAAAAACTTGTAATAGGTAGGTTACTGTACTTCGAACAAGACAAGAATTTCAGAGATGTGACATTCCTTAATTGAAAAATACTACTGTGTCTGAGGTGTCTAGTTACCCACTACGTCACTCACTACGTCATCAATAGGCATCTACGTCATCACTAGACATCTACGTCACACGTTTTTTGTATTGGACAAAGTGCTGGAGTCCTTAGACGGTGGCATTTTGATAATTGGTGGTGTTATGAAATTAACCTTTAGAAGCGTATATTTTTAGAAAATTTGTATAGAAACGCCCCTTCTAGTGAATTCTTGTTTGAAGGTACTATATCAATTGAAAATACAACAGTTATCTTTGTATGTTGGTACTTATAATAGATCGGAGTATAATATACCACTTTTATCTACGATATTTATTATGTTATATGCCCCCTATGTATCTAGATATTTAAGAAGCTCTAAATTGTACAACATTGTTATACGTTTGTAAATAAATAAATAAAATAAAAAATAAAGTTATTTATGCTCACTGCATCGTTATTTTGATTTTATCAGTTTAGTTGAATTTTACATTAGTATTATCATTAGGTACTATTTTCCAACCGTATCCGGTCTCTATCTAAAGCATATGGCATACACAAAATCCTTGGTCTTTTTTCGCTTCGGTTTTGCGGCATTAAAAAAAAGGCTTTAGAAGAGAAAAACAATCGATAGCAAACAAATAATAACAAGACCTTGCATCAAAAGGGGGTAAGTTTTTCTTCTTAGCCACCAGTTTTAAAGGGTAAGAAAAAAAAAGTAATTAAAAAATATAGTTCGATAATGTTAAAAAATCTGGTAGACCGTCGATCGCCATCTTTCGAATGTACTCGGCGGAGCTGATGGATGCAGGCCTAACACGGGAGGATGCGAGAGAGGTGGCTGGTGATAGGACTCCTGGAAGGATCTAGTGATGTCCACATGCTCCACATAGGAGCGGTCGTGGCGAAAGAAGAAGAAGAACGGTGTTTAAAAATAAAATTACAATCATTATGGTTTTTATCGTAGATAACAAAAGAATTACGGCAAAATTATTACAAAAGAAGATTTTTACCTTGATTTCCTTACTGTTTATTTCAAATACCTACTCTACGTACGTTTTTAATTTAATAAAATAATATTATAATAAAAATGTAGATATTTTAGTACGCATAATTTCCTTGGCTTGGCGCCTTGAATTGTGGATAATTTTCTTTGCGGACTTCTGATACATTTGTAATCTCTCTCCTTTTCTCGATATTTCTGCGAACCTAATCACGCCTGGGAAAAGACTCGCTCTTCTAATTTTCTCCCACTTGACTACTGGCTATTAACATAAATGGAAACCGACAGTGAAAACGGTAAAGATTTTGAGTAACGCGAGAGTACTGTGAGAAATATTCTGTCAGTCGTTATATTTCTTTCTTTAATCAATATTTCTCGCCCTCTCATTGGTCTATTGGACTCCCTTGAGAATTTTTGTGTGACTAAGGCTTTTTAACGAGTAATATTTCTACTGCTACTACTACTCTCCCGTATCCGCAATCCGCACCCAATGGTGCATAGGGCACTGCATTGGTACACCAAGTGCAGTGAATCTTGGTCGTTTTATTACCTGCATATCAGTCTTGCGCTTCAGAACCAGTCCAAGGTATCACACATGAAATATTAATATGAAATCAAATGTCAATAAATATTTCATGTTGACCCCCTACGGGAATCTAACCCGCGACCTCATGCACGGTAGCCTAATTTTTAAGTGTGTACGGCTCTTGGCAAAGTAGGTATGTCTTTTGAAAAATTGTAATCTTTTTTATGTTTTCCTGATACAACCTACATTTTGAGCTTTACATATTTTTGCCCACAAAACAAGGCATTCGGAGTTATCAAAATGTGTCAGGAGATACAAATCCCCTGTTCCTGAATGATTACTTATGCAAACGTATTTCCTATTCTCTGGCATCGGGTTTTCCCTCATTTGCATATTTTATGACTGAAAGTCGTGTAAGGATTCATATTTTCTTCTCCTTTTCTTAAATATTACACACGAGGCGACAACCAACGCTGACATTGCGAATCGTGAATCGTGACGTACACCGAATAACATTCGAATTATAAGTGAAATCAACAACTTCAGTACATCCCTCATGTTATACTTACAAATCTAATATACCTAATATTTTTATCTGATAGTAATGATAATAAATTATAGTTTTTAGTACTCTACGAATATCCTGTCTTTCTCGTTTTCAGGTTATATCGGTGTAAATTTCTCTCTATTTTGTATTTGTTTTTATGCTTTTTCTTGTTTTTTATGTGCTTTCGTTCCGAGAGAGATTAAATCACGAATTGGTGCCCCATAAAAAAGGCAATAGTGTTTTAGTATCTCGCCCTTTACGGGAAAATAAACCTTGAATCAGATATTATATCCTACTTAGTTTTTATAGTATTAAAAATCAGGGTTGTGTACCTACAGTCCGAATTAAGAAATGATTTTAGGCTTCTGTAGGTATGTGCATTCTGGGTAGAATCTGTCTTATGTCTACTTATGTCTTACTTAAAATTGTAGATAAATGTTCTAGGTGTACAATAATATTCTACTTCATGATAATACAAAACACACATTATTGACCATAGAGCAGTAATTTTTATACGTATAAGTTTTCTTTCTTAGCAATGATTCTGAATCATTATAATGTTGGGGTTCTTCAAAATGCGTTAAAAATTTCACATTTAAAATGGTCTAAAATTGTAGTAAAAGAGTCATATAAAAAGACTACCCTGTACAATATGTTTTTTAAATATTATATTGAGTATATTATTTGACCTTCAGTATCTTGTGATAATGTTTTATCAAAAACTGTTGTATTTATGTTGGTGTAAAATAATCTATCAAGTCTACTCGACTCAATTAAATTTACGATCATTCCATGCTTGAGTAAGAACAGGATGGCGGGTTGGTTTACTGTCAATTTTAGTTAGGTATCTACATAATGTTTCTTCTCTCTGTTTACATTTGGGTATCTACACATCTACACGAACAGAATAATTTATATATCTGGTTTTCCTCGTATGCAAATAACGTGTGACATCTGTATTTCAATTTCCCCTGAGAATAAGTTGTCTGTCCCATTTAAATTATCTTAATTTAAATCCAAGTTTATTTACTTAATCTACGTTATGTTTTGAATAATCACCTAAATTAATTTGATGTATTTTCGTAGTACTTGAAGTATATTAATATTATTTACAGCGCGTTAGGTAAACACAAATTTAAGATGGCTGTAAAGAAAAATTCTGATACGTATTTAGTTTATTCGTGAAATTTTTAGATTTTTGGTACTTAAAATATATGAGTATTTTATATAAAACAACGTCGAAACATTGTGCTTTATTTTTACATAAAACTCTAAAGAAGTATAACGGTATGTTTAACTAAGTAAAAGTGCATAACAACAGTAAAAAATATTATGGTTATCTAAAGTGCAAAAGTAGCCCATAAACTATACATGGTGAAACAAAACTCGATGTACAAGCGGAAGACCAGTGAATCTACATCATATTTGGAGTTGATTTTGTAGACTTTTTTTTTTTTATTTGACCCATAGTTTTCGAGATAGTTGAGTAAGAAAATAGTTTTTTTTTCGAATTTTTTTGCAAATTGTCATCAAATATAATTTATTTAGTCAAATTAATAATATCCATAAATAAAACAAAATCAAAAACAGCATTTTAATATGCATTTGTGCAATTTCACTTAATCTGCGGTACTAATGAAAGCTTTTATGAGTAGAATTTTTTTTTTATTTCAAGCTCAGATTTAAAAGCCACGTTACACATTCGACTCCAAATATGATGTAGATTCACCAGTTTTCGGGTTGTACTACGATTTTGTTACACCATGTATTATTATCATTGTTTTAGTGACGACGATTTGTTGCAAAATCGCTAATATTTATTTCAGCCAATGCTTGGATCGCAATTCGAGGTAGAGTTTACAACATCACAGAGTACATGGATTATCACCCGGGAGTTTTGTTTTATCTCTATACAGATAGTATTTTTAACAATGTTTTCAAGTATTTTGCCTTGAAAAACTTGATTTGCTTTTCGGTATGAAGAAAAGTAAAAATTGGCACTAACTAAATATTTTTTTAAATTCTGCTCTAAAACCCAAAGAAAAAAATTACATTCTACTTTTTCCCTTTGGCATTCCGCATAGGCAAATAATATAATGTGGATCTCTGCAAAATGATATTAAAAATGTACCTAGACGTATAATCAATGTATAATAATGGGTACCTACCTACTACCTGCCTAACGAATGAAACTCAATTATTAGTTTCCCAGTAAAATGCATTTATTTATTTATTTATTTGTACATATACGCCCGATGGGCATTTGCATTAAAGAAAATATAATATACAAGTATGTATACCTAAAATAAATAAGATGTAGTAGTTAAATTTTTATACCTAGAAGTCCATAATATTGGTATGTCTACAGCAATAATCCATAAGTCTTAAGTCATATTTTTTTTTTAACTTGCATATTCGCACATAAATACTTACTCGTACCTATAAAAAGGGAACTAAGTGCAATCAATGTTAAACCCGTAGAAGGCACTTTTCTCAAAATTTCACAATAGAGAGAAATTATCAAAATTCATACTGGAGTGTGATTTTTTTCGGAATATTTTGGATTCTATATACATATTATGTTTACCTACCTATTACCTATCTATGATGCTTTGTACATGTCACAATGTACATACAAATACTTATTTAAGTTATCGTTGTTATAATAATATTATTTTGCAATACTTATTAAAAAACACTCTTCCTCGTGTTCATTTAGTCCATTGAGGGTCCATTAGCATTTTTTCTCTCTATCCTGTAATTACACAGTACTGACCATATACTACGTATGCCTCCCCTAACCATGGAATGCTTGCCTTAAATTGTTTTCATAGATTTACACTAAGCTATTGTTTACAATACAATAATACATTATCAGTGTCCTTCAGTTCATATAATATTTCCAATTGTGTTTGGCATTAGGAGGGTAACTTAAGAACCCTTATTGGAAATGATGGACTTAATTATCCCTTAAGAAACTGCCAATGTCTTATAACCAAAAATTCTAAAATTGTAATTATTTATCAATTATATTTTTATGGTTTATTTTCAATTACTCATGTACTATTAGGGTACTTTTAATAGGGAAGAATAAACAATTACTAATCTACCTGTGTACCTACATAAAAATATGGTATTTACTCGTAATTTAAAAAAAAATAATAATGTATTTTTTTATTTCAGGACCAGATGAGTTGATGAGAGGAGCGGGTAAAGATGCCACCAAACTATTTGATCAAGTCCACGCCTGGGTCAATTATGAGTCACTTCTCTCCAAGTGTTTAATCGGCCCATTAAAAAATTCCGAAATATCTGAAGACGAATTTAAGAAAATCCTCTTCGGTGACTCTAAAGCCAGTCCAAAAGTTCAAGACAAACAGGTGTTTAGAAAATCTATGGAAAGTTTGAAAAGCACCGGTGAAAATCAGTCACAAAGCAAAGAATCAAATACTTTTAATCTTACAAATGAAAGTGATTTAGCAAACAAAAGCTCTAGCGAGAGTAGTCTAAATGTAAATGAATCGAAATCTAGTGACAGAACTTTTAGCAGTAGTTCTACGGTCAAGGTAGCTGATATCAATGTCATTATTAGTGATGACACTTCGAGCAAGTCAGATGAGTTCTCAATATCAAAATTCAAGTACCCCACACTTACGTTAACTAAAGTAGACTCTAAAAAATCAGGAACATCCGATTTAACAGAAGACAGAAATGAATCTCCTAAGAAAGCTCTACCTAAGTTTGACTGGATACAAAAAACTGACTCTATAACCTTAATATTTTATACTAAGCCATTGTGCAATGCACAGAGTAGTGTTTCACTTACTAGAGCTGAAGCACATAGTTTATTGATAAAGATAAGCTACGATTTTTGTACTTACCAATTCGATATAGTCTTAGAAAATTTAATAAATTGGCCTTGTGCTGTTACGGTCAACCATGAAACAGGAAAGATTGAAATTCTTTTACAAAAGGAAAAATCAAAGATATGGAATTCGTATGGTGTTACAAAGAGTTCAGAAATATTGGAGCAGTCTGTTATTATCAATGAAAATTCATTACAATATTCCGTTCTTGACAAAATTAGTATTACTCACAATACAAGTCTTATTCTAGTAAAATGTCTGCAAGAAAAATATATTACTTTTCCTATTGGGTATCATTCTAGAATTTTCTATGAAGTTGAAGGTATGTATTATTTTTTACTGCTTATAATATACGTACGTTTTGATATTCTGTTTATCGTTATTGCGCCAGGTATTTCTGATAAGTAATATTTTCAAAATTGTTTAGGAGATAAATAAAAAATGCATTTTTTAAATATATCTTGCGCTTAAACACATAACAGGTATTGAACATTGCTGCTATTCATAAAGTGTTACTCTTATCACGTAATAGAAATAATTGCAGAATGATGTCACAGATTTTTCTACAATTTATTCCTCCAGAAACATGTTTTCGAAATGACATCACTTGATAAATAATATTACCGGCGCAACCAACAATATTTACTAAACCAAAGTCTATTATATTTTGTGTTATATTTTTCAGACTTATTATCAAGATCTTACACAATTGTTCCTCCTTGTATGGTGTCTGAATTCAAACCAGCAAAATGGACTCCCGATTCAATATGCCTAATGGTGAAGAAGTACGATCAAGGAGCAGCGAGTACTTGGCTTTTCTCTCAATCAATTGGAGATTCAATTACTATATCAAGACCTCTTGGATATTTTCCTCTGAACACGGTATTTTTTTTACCTTGCTAACAATTATTTGCACAGTATAAATAAATATATTTAGTCAGGTATTTATTGCCATGGTACCTAAGGCTGAAAATCCTAGACCTAGTTGGAAGTCATAGTCGTTAAGTAAATCTTAGCTGGGACCTGGAAATGTGAAAAACAATTTTTTAACTAGAAATCAATCAAAGCTATGACTTGAGTATATAATGTTATGCATGGAATATAAATATTCCTAACTTGCTATGCTCATTTCAAGAATATGACCTTTGGCTTAAGAACTGCACATAAGTACAATTAAAGTGATAATTTTGCTTATCCTTTTATGCTTAGTGAGTGAAATAAAAATGATGCATTAAAATTATTCCCGTTTACCCATTCTGAGAGTGTTTAAACATGAGTGAGTAGAAAACATTCTAGTTAAAAATCTCCAGTTTTGAAAATCTTCTCACTACCTTCTATAAATTAAAAAAGCAGATGCAATACAGCAGTGATGTTTAATTACCCTGTACTTTCAGGTGCAAGATGCCTCACAATTTTGTTTGATAGCAGCTGGAACTGGTTTAACTCCGATGTTAAGTGTAATACAGTTCGCTTTGCAGAGACGAAATCCAAGATGGTAATTTTCTGACATTGTTATTAATTATAAAATTTGGTTCAGCTTTTTCATTGTGATGTAATAATTCTCCACTGTACTTGGTCTTCTGGCCTGCTCTGAAGAATTTTTCTGAAATATCAAACATATTTTAGGTAATGAAATCAGTTCAGCTGTTGGCCTGTACTCCAGTTAGTATTATGAAAATCATTTCTCCTTCTGAAGTTTCCCTCCTTATCTCGTTCTCATTAACCTCTCGATAATTTAGAGGTCCACTTATTAGTCCGCTGGAGAATAATATTTAAATGAAATAATTATTTTCTTTTTATCTGAATTTTTTAAAGTGACCACTTTTTATTCCAGCTTATGATGTGATTATTCATCGTGCACTATGCATGAGATCTCTGGTTCAATTTTGGGCTAAGTTGAGATAAATATTTCTTTTAAATTGCTTCCGATATTTATTCTGTATTTTTTTTATGAATAAAAACTAATGTGAGTAATTTTTTTATTAATTTTGTTTCAGCAAAAGAATCGATTTACTCTTCTTCAACCGCTCAGAGAAGGATATTCTTTGGCATGATCAACTTTCTGCATTGTCAAGTAATGACGACAGGTGGGCTTTCAAGTTTTTTATATTAATGAGAACAGTCTTTCTTTCTTTTTTAATCAATTTGTATTGCATTGTTTGGCATCTACTAAAGTTATTCTGAAAAAATTGACAGATAATTTTTATGATTTGCAGGGTGTGGTGTAAAAAGAATGTCAAACCAAACGTCAACCCACAAAACTTCCAAATAACATTTTGCTACATTTTTAGCTAAAATACCAACCATTTTTTACTTCAGAAACATAAACAACCGAATCAATGCTCATTAAACAGATAAACACATGATCAGCACTTGTAGATTTTTATATTTAAAATCATTTCCATTGCGATTATCTCAAAACAATTAGTAGGTGATCATCAACTTTTTAAACCACATCCCTTCTCTTTATTGCATTTTCAAAGGAACATAAATATTCAAGAACCAAAAAATATTAATAAAAGTACACAATATAAGTTTGAACCGGGCTGTGGTCTAGTTGTAGTATCTTGATTCTTTTTTTTATACGAAGACAACTTATCAATCTTATGCTTCAACGCCAATCCACGGTATCACACAAAATAACACACTGAAAAAAACATTGCTTAAATTTGTTGCATAAATCAGTCCTTAACCAATGCTCGGGTTTTCGCGAAAATAGTACTAAAAACATCAGGATATTTTATTGTTTATTTAAAGAGTTTAAAAGTTTCAACTTGTTTGTAACGCAAATGATATTAACGCAAAGAAATTAAATCACGTGAGCAGTGCTTGGTATAGCGTGATACGACACATGCGCCGCGCGCGAACACTGCTCTTGGAAAAACATTGGTTTAAAATTGTCTTTTTTTTACAGGTTCAATCTTACAAACACATTGTCAGACCCGTCTCCAACATGGGAAGGACAAAGAGGTCACATTAACCAAGCCGTCCTCATCAACCACTTCACCAAAGTGTATCATGATGACCTGGAAGTCTCCTCTTCCGAACCTTCCCCAAAGAAGAGCAGCTTAGACAGGCTGTTGAAAACTCTTCACAAAGAACTGTATTTGTGTATCTGTGGTCCTACTGCATTCACTACACTAACCAAAACATTACTTTCCGGACTTGGTTGTAAAGATGAACAAGTTTATTGTTTTGTAGGTTAAGTAATAAAATTAAAGCATGAACAGTTTTGAAAACACCAAAATAATCATCTATTTAATTTTATTTAATACCCCAGTTTAATCCTAGTTTGTTTATGCAATTCAGAAATTTTATAAATTACCCACTCCAGCACAACTTGTTTCCTGCTTTGTAAGCAGCCCCAAAATTTAAATATTTGATTGTATCATAAGAACTCAAATGTTCCTTTTTATCTAAAATAAATCAATAATAATTTTGTAGATACCTACTTAAACTATTTTGCAGACTTTAAAATGTTTTAATGTTTCTTCTGAACTATTGCAGTTTAACAAATTATGTATTTCTGGGTTGTATGCGGCGTTCTTAGGCTTTGTATTGCCAATGTTTCACATTGTATTATACTTATCCATGACACATGTACAATATCCTATTCGCACACCTACCAGCCCAGATAATGGACAATACATTGTCCATAGCCTATGAAAACAATGCATAAGATCCCAGAAAAAGATTACTTGTTGATCCGTTAAAAATCTACAAACTTTGTTTTGAGTATATTAACAATAGAATCAAAATAAGGACAGTAATGGTAGATATAGTAGTATTTTTTCAGAATTTACCAAAAGATTGACTTAATGAAGCAATAAAACCCATTAGACAAGTCTTTGCAGTTTGTTGAATGACGTATCTTATATATTATAGAAGGTGTCAAAACTTACTTGCATCTTGAACTTCCAAACTATTTATTTTAAATTAGGTTGTTATTGTTCTAAAGGTGCGATATGTTCATTCAATGTATATTTTACCAATTAAGATATTGCATAATTTTTTCACTTGAGAAAAAAAATTACCCCAAACTACTTTTTTATGAAAAGAATGGTAGCAGGTATAAACAAGGCATGCCTTAAAGCACACATTTCCATATTTTGGGCCTAAAAAATCAAGTAGTCATTCTAAGATAAAAAAAATATTACACAAATGTTTTGTAGAAAATTTTTTCAAAGTGATTTTTTCAATTATTTATTTAAATTGTGTAATGCATGAAGCGCTCATAATATAAATGAGTGCATCTTTATTCTCGCCGAGAGAAAACAAGAATTTTTGTAAATTATTACTATTTGTTCAGTCGATTTATTTCTTTATTATTTAATAATGCATTTTCATAATTTCCATACAAATATTCTCGCCTATTTCTGTCAACTCTCGTGTATTTATATGAGAATATAAAAAATCATCATTGCGTCTGCAAAATCCGCTAAACATTTTTTTTATGAATATGGTTTTTTTTTCATATTCTTTATTGAATATTCTATTCTTATAATGCTAAATCCGACATATAGTTTTTTTTGTGTTAATTTGTTTTGTAACAAATTAAATATATTTTTGAATAAATCTGTTTTTTTTCCTTTTTCTGAAAAATTTTATAAATTTACACCGACGAAACGTACCCAATTTATTTGATCTTACTTTTTTGTGTAAATGTATTTGTATTCGAAAATATTTATTTATTACTACATAAATATTCCATAAAATTTAACGTCTCAAAAGTTTTTACTACCTATTTTTGATATAACGTTTTACAGATAAACCTATTTCAAATCATGACACATTCCTATAAAAGTAACTTTGCAGTTAATTATTTAAAATATCTAAGGCACTGAAACCTCAACATTATTTAACAACTAAACATGCACATATTTTTTACATTTTCATACTACTTATTTCAAAAGCCATAAATTATAGAAAAACCAGTTTATTAAATAAAAATTTTATGTTGTGCATTGATATATAATACTTAGATTTGAACTGAACCCAAAAAATGAATGACACTTCAAGTTAGCCAAAACCTCCGTCTACGCCAGACGCGTATTCAGTATATTTTTAACCGCCGCCAGAGTCGGACGTTCAGAAAACATTCCAAAATGCCTTCCTGTGTAGTGAAACCATGTAAAAGCCGTACGGATAAAATTAAGAAAAAAGATGGTGTTACTTTCCACATGCAAGTGTTTATTTATATTTGTTTACATAGCCTAAAATAAATTATTATTCAAATAAAGTTTTTCTTCCTAAAAAATAATCAGCTAACAGCCCGTCCACAAGAGAAAAAAGTCATTTTAGATGCATGGTAAAATTCATGAACGCTCCTCGTAAGGAACGGGTTAGTATTGTATACTGTTACTGTAACCTTATATATAGCCCATACCTTTTGCGGTGTGCGTGGATTTTATGACAATTCTTTAACCTACCGTAGTTCTCGGTAACAGGGCTTCGCTATTTTTTATTCGATTTGGTTTTTTTTTTAAATATTATAATGTGTTTTTAAATATTAACATAATAGACATGTAATATTATTTTATTGATTATTTGACACTTATCAGAATGAAATTTTTAATAATGGCGTCCATTTATATTATATCTGTAAGTTTGGTTTGATTATTTAAATTTTTAATTTATTTCAGTATCCCCAGAGACCCAGTAAAAAGAAATAATTGGGTGGAAATAATAAGGGTTCTCAGAAAAGAACCAAATTGGTGTCCGGCGAACAGAAGTTCGATATGCTGTAAACATTTCAATTCGAACTTTTTTTTATTTTAATTAAAAAACAATAAACACTTTTGTCGTTTCATAGAAAAA